>APFE030014190.1:0-22732 GCA_000404065.3 Pinus taeda | reverse complement strand
AAAATATTTTTTTTTAAGGGAAACAACTTGATTAGTGATCGTCTTGACATGAAATCTTTGTGAAATGTGTAGTTCAAGGTTCAAATCCCCTAAATAACAGTGTGATTCTTGTGTTACATGAGTACGAGCCCTACTCAATCGCTAATTCTTCTAAATACAAATAAATTTATTTATTTTTAACAATTCAAAAAACAAATTTTAATGGGTCCAACCCCCTCTTTACCCTTAACAACTATATAAAATGGATTGATGATTAATATGATTGTTTTGGTAATGATTAATTCTGTTATTAACACTTAATCCACTGGTGATTATAATAATTGCATAGATATTTTGGTGTTGGCTTTAATTTACTTGTACCTCCGCCGATGTGTGATGGACATGTGTCCTGGCCTCGTAAAACACCCTCCCCCCTTGGTTAATGCTCTCAACCCCAATCAACTGGTCATTTGTTTGTTGACACTGTGGTGGCTCGAGGGTTTCCTCTGTTGTTCTCCGACGCGAGTTTCTCTGTATGATTTTGCTGCTACTGATGTTATTGCTCGACCTTGGCCTGGTCATGGTCTCTGCTCTGCCGGTCGGTAAGTTTGCCTGTCGTTCTGTGCTTGTTTAATTCTTTGTATCCGCGTTGGGTGAGGTCTGTCAATCCGTGGAAAATGTGCTCATTGTGGAAGCTTTCAACTCCTCTGTATACATTCTCTGCAAGTCATTTTTCTAACTGTTAATGAGTGCCTTCATCTCTATTTCTTCCACTCAGCTTCTCTTGAGATTTATCAATTTATGTTTTCGGTTTTGTTTACAGGTTGTGGTCTTGGGGGTTCATGGCTTCGGCTCTGTCCACCAATGGCAAGGTTAGTTCTTGCTCTAAGCTATCATCAACCCTCACTTTTTCCTCTGTTTCTGACACAGCTGCTCCTTATGAGCAGAGAACCCTCTGGTTGTTGCGACCTCGAAATGTTGTCTCCTCTTTGGTAAGTTCTTAGAACCCCAGAATTCTCTGTTGTTTTCATTTCTTCAGCCTACTTTGCTGTGGTTCTCACGCTCTGTTTCGGTGGGTGCTTGTAGGTGGAATCGGCTTTGGAGAATCTATTTTCCACTCTTATGCATGTTAGCAAGACCCGATAGGGTCGCTCCTTGATAACTTTGCCTATTTAGTTTAATTTGTTGTCACTGGCTGAATGATGGCCTAGCTAGGTTTTAGGCTTAGAGAACTTTGCCTTTACTTCTGTATAGTGTTGCTGTAGGCCTCTAGTCTTGCACTGTCATAGCTTATGTTTGTGGTTGTAGGGTTTGTATTTTAGGGTTTCTCAACCAGTTTTCCCATTTTGAACTTTGTTGAACTTGGACAACCTTTAAATTCTGTATGGGATGTAATTTGTATTGACAGAGACTATATCATTCCTCCTTGTAAATAAAAGAAAAGGATTCTATTGATCAAGAATTACCTGTGTTGTTTCATTCTATTTCGATGTCTGGAACTGTGTGTTGTTAAGGCTTCCTTTCGCTCCATTTTCTTTGATTTATCTGGAGCTCCAACATCTGTCCAGACTTCTGTAGGTTCTCCTGCTTTGACACTTGAAGGGTTTGGCTGTCTATAAGACTGTTAAATGCATGTAGATAGAGAAATGTATATGCTCTGTAAAGATAAAATATTTTCTTTCACTGTATTAGATAACACAGATTAAAGGACTACGAATGGACTGTTATGGAAATTCAAATGTAAACTTCTGTGTTTGCAGAGATTTCTATTACTTTTTCCTCTCTTTTCCTAAAATTGAACCCGTTACAATACATTCTGTTGTCTTTTGAATGATTTTGAAAAACAGTTTTCTCTTAACTGTTGTTAGTTTTTTTTTTCTCGGCAATACTAACTACTTTTATATTAAAATGTACAGTGAAATATTACATCCAGTGAAGCTGGCTGCCCAGGGCCAACTGTGGCTCCATGGGTAGCAATGACCGACACATACAGTTGCCTTGCAGGGTGACATTAGCAAAAGACAGACACTGAGAGTTTCTAGAGGAGCGCCATGACAGCCCACGTAGGGGCTTTTCCAAAACAAGCTTGTAAAGCAAAGCTGCCATAAAACCTAACGACAAAACCATGAACATACAAAAGACATGCCATGCCTTGACCCAGGTACAAAACAGACGACTTAGCGCCTACTAGGACTTCTAAAACCGCGAACAGGACTAAGCAAACTGTTGAAAACAGACAAGAAACGAAACAGAAAATTGAAGTTGACAGGACCCCAACCTGAGAGAACCCGACCAGAGAGTGGGAGGCAAAGGCACGATGACGCCTTCGGGTGCTAATCCTCTGGCTTCTCTTCCTCAATTGTGCATCCCCACTGATCTTCTGGAGTAGGCGATTCTGGTTCACGGAATTGAGAGAGTGGCAGAGGGCGCGCTGCTCCTGAAGTGCCTTCTGTAGAAGACGTCTGTCCCATTGGACTCTTACCCTTACCCTTCCCTGAACTTTCTTCTGCAATTGAGGGTTCATCTGATGTGAGCTTCTCTTTGCCACGCTCTGGGCCATCCTCCCCACGAACCTGGGACGACCCCTCTTCATTCCCCTTAGGAATTTTAGTAAAAAGCACAGAGATATGTGCGTTGATGCATGGATTCTCCCTGGAGCTGCCCAGTGAGAAGATGACTGAGCCGAAGGCTGGTAATATGGCCTCCCCATCATTAGAATTGCCCACCTCCACAGCTTGGCATGGCGGAATTGGGGTGGCTCCCCTTCTGCGATGACAGTAGCAGCAACAACAGTGGTGATGAGTGTCCACTGCAGGGGGACGAGAGGATGCTCCACGCCCCGAGCTTCTCTTGCAAGGCATTCTCTCCCGCACCATGAAACCCACCAGACCTCCTCTCTGTTTGCCAGCGATGATATGACACAGAGCCTGTTGCTCCCAAATTGGGATGGAGCCGAGCTCAAGAGAGCAAAGACATAGGCCAAGGAGCGAGGAAATGAGGTGGGCCTCCTTCCAGCACTCAGCCACCAGCTCTCGGCGCAAGTTCTCAACCTGCCCAGAGTTTTTCTCCCAGCTAATTGCACCCATCTCCAACAAACCTGCAGACTTAAACTCATCATCCTCTGCGATGAAAGGACCCTTCGTAAATGCAATGCGCAGGTAATCCCACGCCTCAAGCGGCTCCATTAAGGATGCCCTGTAGCCTCTCCCGCTGCAGAGCTTTGGCGGCCTGAGGCATTAAAGGCGCCTACGACTTCACGTGGCAGCCCGTGCTCGCCATGTGGCTCCTCCATTCTCTTACTGTAGACACCCGCATCCGGGGAAGTGGTCTCTGCCAGGATCATGCTTTGACACTCCTGGAGCTGCTGCCTGTTAGAAATGATGTTGGTGTCTCCTGATATGAGAGAGTGATCATTCTCTGTTCCAATGTTAGCGAGGAGATCCGCTACTTTGTTGCCCTCCCTTTTGGTGTGAGAGAAGGATATGGCACTGAAATTGCTGAGCTTCTTGGCTAATGCGTTCAGCCTTGCTTCGAGTCTCCAACTGGGCGCTATTTTCCTTGCATTAGAGCCATTCTGTAGGCGGGTGGCCATATTGATGAGAATCTGGGAATCTCCTTCTACAATTATGGGTTGAAGGTTGAGGTTCCCTACCAGCACTAGGCCTTGCCATAGACCTTCCAGTTCAGCTGAGTTGTTAGTGTCCCATCCAATATTTCCAAAATAAATTCAGATAGATTTGCCTTCAGAGTCCCTTATTATACCCCCGTAGCCTGCATCTCCTGGATTTCCTTTGGAGGCCCCGTCAAAATTTAGCTTGAAGGTATTTGTTGGAGGGGGTTTCCATTGACAGTCAGTCTGGTTGGGAGCAATAGTGACATTACTTTTGAGACAATCAAGGGATAGCTGTAGCTGCCAATTATCCAGGATGTTGCGTTCATTGTCTGTGGAGGGAAGGTCATCCTGAGTCCAAGCCTAGAGCATCATTGTCTCCTGAATGTTCTTATGAATTCTCCTCCAGGTTTCTTCTGATGTGGATTGTTTGTCTTTGAAGATGCGCTGGTTGCGTTCCTTCCAAATATTCCACAGGACAGTCCCCGGGATGATACTCCATAGATGGTTGAGGATCTTGCAATTGTAGGGTTGCATTGGCCATAGTCTTAAAGAGTTAACAATGTCTTCCTCACCCCTACAACTTTTTTTACATCTGAAACTGACCTTGTCCCATAGTTGACTGGCTAGGGGGCATGCTGCCAGAAGATGTTGGAGAGTTTCTTCATTTTGAGAACAATTAGGACAGATCGAGGGGCCATGAAAGTTTCGCTTTCTAAGCTTGTCCCACGTGAGGATTTTTTTGTGACTCACTAGCCAAAGAAAGTGGGCAATTTTTGGCCATTGCCCTAGCTTCCATATCTTGCTCCATACAGGGTCTGGGGGGGAGGAGAAGCTGCATAGCAGTTTGTAAGCTTCTGTAGTGGTATAGGACCCCTTGGGTAGATATCCCCATCTAAGAATATCCGCGCCGTTGTCCTGCCTGATCTTCCTTTTCTTGAGTTCGATCATGAGTTCTTCTTGCTGCTGCGTGTCTGCTTGGGGGAGGATTTGGTTGCTGCTCTTCCATATCCTAAAGTTGTGCTCCATCTCTGTGGACCAGAATTGATGAACTGTTTCGTGCTGCTGGTTCAGCCCTGCAGGGATTAGTGCTGGGTGAAGAATATCTTGGAGTTTGGGCCGTTGGTTCCAGGCATCAGTCCAGAATCTTGCTGTGCATCCGTTCCTGATTTCCCAGAAGCTATGCATCTGAATAAGTTGGTAGTGTTGCTTTGCCGCATTCCAAATTGCGGATCCTTTTTCAGTGGGGATGAAGCGGATGAGTTCCTCTTGTGGTCGGTTTCCGGCATACTTGGCTGTCCATATTTGCCCCCAAGGTTTATCTGGGCAAGTGATCCATTGCCACCAGATCTTGGCATTCATGATGGAATTGCTTTTCTCCGGATCCCTTAATCCAATTCCTCCCTTCTCCTTAGGCATGCAAACATTGGACCATTTCACTAAGGCCCATTTGCGGTTAGTGGCTGCGCTGCTCCATAGAAAATTACGCTGGAGATTTCTAATGCTTTTTAGGACCCATTTGGGCACAGCAAGAATAGAGAATAAATAAAGAGGCATAGGTTGCAGAACCGATTTGATGAGGACTATTCGACTGGCCAAGTTAAGAGTTCTGTGGGTCCAGAGGTTGAGACGACTTTCTAATTTCTCAAGCAGGGAACGCCAGGCAGGATGCTTGATGTTTGAAGCTGTGAGGGGAGCTCCCAGGTATTTAGAGGGGAGAGAGGCCGCTGGGAACCCCAGGATGCGGGAGACAGCTATTTTGACAGAAGGCGGAGTCTGGAAGAAAAATATTTGAGATTTGTAGCAATTGACATGCATGCCAGAGGCTTCTGAGAAAACATGAAGGAGGGATTTTAGACGACGAGCTTCTTGGGCAGAGGGATATCCAAAAAGCATCGTATTGTCGACAAATTGTTGGTGGGAGGTAGCAGGGGAGTTATGCACAGAGAGGCCTTTGATCTGATGGGATAGGAGGGCTTGCTTGATGTGCCACCCTAACCCTTCGGCCATAAGGACGAAGAGAAAGGGGGATAGGGGGTCCCCCTGGCGGATTCCTCTTGAAGGGTTGAAGGACCGGGAGGGGATTCCATTGAACAGAATAGAGAAGTGGGTGGAGGTTATCAGGTTCATGATCCAGCGGATCCAAGGTGGGCAAAAACCAAATGCTGTTAGCATGTCGTGAATGTAATTCCAGCTTAGCTTATCAAAAGCCTTGGAGAGGTCAAGTTTGAGAAGCATACCTGATTGCTTAGATTGATGGAGGGAGTGAATGATTTCATGTGAGAGCAGAATGCCATCCATTATATGCCTTCCTTCTACGTACCCTGATTGCTCCGGAGAAATGAGCCCAGGAAGAATAGGTTTCAGGTGATTTGCTATGACTTTTGAGATGACCTTGTAGATGATGTTGCAGAGAGCAATATGCCTGAATTTGTCAGGGGTGATGGAATCCTCCTCTTTGGGAATGAGAGTTAAGAAGGTGACGTTGAGAGAGGGCAGGAGCCAACGCGTTGCCCTTGATTCTTCCACTATCTGCCAAACCTCCTCCTTTGGCATATCCCAAAAGGAATGGAAAAAGGTGGTGGTGAATCCGTTAGGTCCTGGAGCCTTGCCTTCTTTGAGCTGCTTCATTGCTTCGTCCACTTCTTGTGGAAGAATAGGACGCATTAGGAGTTCATTTTGATCCTCCGTAATGATTTTTGGGATGTTTCTTGTGATTTTGCGTATAGCCTGACGTCGGTCCCCTCCTTGATCCTTGTGAATCTGTTTGAAGTGGTTGAGGAGTTCCTCTTCAATCTCCTCATGGGTTTCCACTTTTACCCCTGACTGTTTTTGGATGAAAGGGATGTTATTGTGCATCCTTCGCTGAATGGTAGTTCTGTGGAAGAATTTAGTGTTGCGCTCGCCTTCCTTCAACCATCTAACTCTAGACTTTTGTCTCCAATACATCTCCTCCTGCTTTCTTCTGTTCTCCAGTTGGCTGTGGATGAGAAGTTCCTGCTGCAAGGTGGTTTTTGAGTGCCCTTCTGTGATGATCCTTTGGTGAAGAGTCTCCAGGTCCTGAGAGAGTTTTTGCTTCTCTTTGAAGATGTTTCCAAAAGTGTCCCTGTTCCACCTTTTCAAGTGATCTTTCAAAAATCGGAGCTTTTGCTGGAATTGATACATCTTAGATCCTTCGGGGGGAATGAAAGAGGCCCATATAGATCTCACATAATCCCTGAAAGTGGGATGCGTGAGCCAGAATCCTTCAAATCGAAAGGGTCTTTTGGTTGTGCTACTTGGCCGTTGCCATTGCAGGGCGATTGGCCAATGGTCTGAGCCAGAGTGTGCCAGAATGGTTGCAGAGATGTCCCCTCCTAGGTGGACTGCATTGTCAGAGAGGAGGAAGCGATCCAGTTTTGAGGCGATTTGGTGCCTGCCAGACCTGCGATTACTCCAAGTAAAGGTGCCATTGCAGAACGACATGTCTATGAGGGAAGTTGCTTGAATGAAGTCCTTGAAGTGGCAATCTTCATGCTCCAATCTGCGCTGACCTCCCAGCTTTTCTTCAGTTTTGGTGATCATGTTGAAATCCCTTGCAACTATCCAGAGTGGGAATCTTCTGCTATTACTAAGAGTAGCCATTGTATCTAGGAGCGCTATCTTACTTCCTGCATCTTGTGGGAAATAAACATTTGATAAGTTACCATGTATGTTGGTGCCCAAAATGTGAAAAGTCGCCTGAATAAGATGGTGTGCTGCATGAAAGTCAGAAAGGGTGACCGCCTGTGAATTCCATGCGATTACCAGACCTCCCGAGGCACCGGAGGCATCTACTCTACTGATTGACAGCCAGGCCATGCCTTCGAGAGAATGCTTCCTAGCGTTGTACTGTTACACTTAGTTTCTTGGAGAAAGCACATTTGTGGCTTTTCCTTTTTTATCATATGTTTTAACATTCTGAGTTTCCCAGGGCTGTTGAGCCCTCTTATATTCCATGATACGAGCTTCATCATTAACCATTGATGGAGGGTTTGTAGTACTTCGTCAACTGTGCATATCTGCCTGAGTCCACCAGGATTTTCCCGATTTCTATTGTCCTTTGCAAATTTGTCTTTCTGCCTCTCTTATTTGTGTTTTTGGGAAGCAGACTTCCATCCCACTGGCTGCCTGCTTGTATTCCAAGTTGGCTTTGATAGTAAGCTCTGGAGATGACCATTTCTAGCTTGTTGAGTTGGAGTTCCGGTATGGCATCGTATGCTTTTTTTTTGCATGCCGCTTCTAGCTCTAGAATATCCAATCCATGCAGATCGATGCTTTCCGGCTCTTCTTCCATGTTTTGCACTTGATCAGTTCCTTCAGTGTTGTTTTCTGAGTTCTGGGGACGCTTCTCTTTCCCGTCAACTTCCATATCGTTGATGATCTCTGGATCGTCCTTTTGATTCTGATTGAGAATGGAGGGGGAAATGATCAGAGTGGGGGATTTGGGAGGGGGGTGCTGCGGAGGGGGCGGAGTCGAGGAGGACAGGCGATCAGGGTGGGTTTCCGCGATGGGAGATTGAGTCTCAGAGACTTTGCCCAAAACGTTGAATCGGTTCTTGGTTACTGGACCATGAGGCTTGGAGGGCTGGGGTTTGAACCCATTTGGGGGTTTTCTATGAGATCGCTTCCTGCTAGTGACTTTGGTGAAGCCATCCTGAGCAGGGGGGTCAGGAGAGTCAGGAGGGCTGGATGGGACGTTTTGGGGATAGTCCCTGAAGAGATGACCCAAGATATGGCATTTACGGCATCGAAAGGGAACATGTTCATAATCAAGAGGCTGGATCCATTACTGTTGTTAGTTACATTTGATGGTTTTCTCAGTTTCTATAACTGTTTGTTTTTCCTATGCTGTAATTTGTAAAAGCTAACATGCGGAAAAAAAAAATACAGTTAACCACAACAGTTCCTTTAAATCGACCTTTACCTTCCTAAATGCTACATCACTAAGAAATTAAAATAAAAAAGAAAACTAAGATGTTCACTTGAATTTTTTTCCTCGATCCTCATGAATACCAAATGACCCTCTGTCATGATGATCCCCTTCAGCTAGATGGTCCTGCATCAGGCTCCCAGGGTAATAAAAATTCATGGCTCTGTTCCATGAGCTCCTCCATAGAAAAACTTGCTTGACGTATTTGTGCCACGTCAAGCCACGAAATGTCCTCAATGGGACGGTTCTTCCACTTGACAAGGTACCGCAGGTACTCCTTTTTGCGAGTTCACTTGGCCACCTGTGTGTCGAGAATTTTCTCGATCTCATGGGGTTGAGCCGAAGGCATTTGCCTCATCCAAGAACTGCTTTCAACCTGGGTGTCCCGTTTTGGCCGTAACGCATTGTCATCTTCAGGATTGGCAATATATGGGAATAGATCTGCCAAGTTGAAAATAAGCGATATGCCTACCCCCGGTGGCAGCTGTATTTCATAAGCAATGGCTGAGAATTTACGCAAAATTTTACAGGGGCCAATCTTCTTATTTTCAGCTTATTATATTCACCCTTAGGGAAACGTTCTTTACGTAAGTGTGCAAGGACTTCATCCCCCATATTAAATTGTACTTCCCGCCGCTTTAAATTTGCTTGCTATTTATATCTCTGACTGTTGTCCTGCAACTTTGATTTTACCTGCTCATGTAAGTCATTCATTGCTTTGTCGAAATCCTCCCCATCAGCGCTTCTTTTTTCCAATTTTCCCAGATCTCACAACTCATGCACTCCGTGAGGGTGCATGCCATACAAGATCTGAAATGGATAGTACCTTGTGCTATGGTTCAGTGAATCGTTATAAGCGAATTCCGCCTGAGCAAGCACACAATCCTACAACTGTGAATTTTCTCCAGTCAGGCTTCGTAGCAAGTTTCCCAAACTCCTGTTCACCACTTCCATTTGCTTGTCAGTCTATGGGTGATATGTAGAGGTGAAATTTAACTTTGTGTCCAATTTCTTCCACAGGGTGGCCAAAAGTGTCCCGTAAATTTCACGTCCCTGTCAGAAACAATAGACCTGGGTAGGCTGTGCAATCTAACAATCTCAATGAAAAACAAGTGAGTTACGTGAGTGGCGTCATCGGTTTTCCTACAAGGGATGAAATGTGGCATTTTCGAAAACCGGTCTACCACCACCATCACCAAGTCGAAACCGCGTTACGTCCTTGGCGGACCCAAGACAAAGTCCAAGCTGACTGAGTCCCATGGTCTACTTGGAACAGGTAGTGGGGTGTAGAGTCCTGTATTTTGACTGTGTCCTTTTGCCAATTGGCAGACTTTACCCCTGCTCACATATTTCTGCACATCCCTTCGCATTCTTGGCCGGTAATAAAAGTGTCCGAGATGATCTAAAGTTTTTTCTATGCTGAAATGCCGGGCTAGACCTCGATTGTGTTTCTCCCAAATGATATTCTCTCTCATCAAACAATAGGGAATGCATAATTGTCCCCCATTAAACAATAGCTTCTCCTGTAAATTATAGTTGAACCATGGACTATTGTTTATCAGCAAAGGATTTTGACAGACTTCATAAGCCTCTTTGAAATCCACGTCGATCTAATACAAGTCTTTCAAATGCTCAAAGCCCAACACTTGTATCATACTCTCCTGCAAGAGCAAGGCTCTTCTGCTCAACGCATCTATCACTTTGTTGGCCTGCCCGCTAATGTGTTTCAACACAAAAGTGAAACTCTATAAATATTTGACCCGCTTAGCATGCTTGTGATTCAGCTTATATTGCATCACGTATTGCAATGCATAATTATCAGAAAATAAGACAAACTCACTTCCGAGCAGATAGTGTCTCTAATGCTTCAGAGCTTGGACAACAACATAGAATTCTTTGTCGTAAGATGAATAATTCTACCTGCTCTTATTCAGCTTCTTACTGAAAAACATAACAGGTTTGTCTTCCTGGCTAAGTATAGCTCCAATGGCCGTACCGCTTGTATCACAGCAAACCTGAAAAAGCTTGTTAAAATCTGGCAATCTCAGGATTGGTCTTTCTATGATCTTCTTCTTCAGTAGCTGAAAGCTTTTCTCTGCTGCCTCAGTCCAATGAAAAGGCCGACTTGCCTTTTTTATAGTATCCAACATAGGTGTGCAGAATTCACTAAAATTCCTTATAAATTTGCGATAAAAACTTGCCAGCCCATGAAAACTACGTACCTCAAATAGAATTTTTGGGGTTGGCTAGTTAATGATCGCTGAAATCTTCTCTGGGTCCATCTTCAACTTGTTCTCTGCAATAAAAAAACCAGAAAAACCAATTCTCTTTGAAGAAAAGTACATTTTTTTAGATTTATCAGCAGCTTATTCTACTGCAATTTTTCCATCACACTTCGAACATGTCGAAAGTGCTCTCCTTAGTCTTGTTGAAAATTAATATATCATCAATATACACTATCACAAACTTTCCAATGAAATCTTTCAGCATTTCGTTCATCAGTTGCATAAAGGCAATAGGGGAATTACTTAATCTGGATGGCATTATTAGCCACTTGTACAACCCTTCATTGGTATTGAAGGCTGTCTTCCACTCATCCCCTTCCCTGATTCGAATCTGATGATAACCACTCTTCAAAGCAATTTTTGAGAAGTATGTTGCCCCGCTCAGGCAGTCCATCATATCGTCCATCCGTGGCAGTGGAAATCTATACCTAATGGTAATCTTATTGATGGCCCTCGAATCTGTGCACATTCGCCATTCTCCTCCTTTCTTGGGAGCGAGAACTGTTCTGTACTGCGCAGGGGCTCAAACTCTCCCTTATCAGCCCTTTATCCAGCAATTCCTGCACCTGTTTTTTGATTTCCTCATTGTCTTTGGGGCTCATCCGGTATGCTTCCTTGATCGGTAGTCTTGCTCCAGGTATAAAGTCAATATGATGAATGATACTTCTCTTAGGAGGCAACTTATCTAGTAAATCGTCCACTACAATATCGCTGAATTCCTGTAGCATTTTCTAAATTTTTGCAGGTAAATCAGATATTTCTGTGTGTAACAACACTGTTTTTTCCCTCCTCACAACAACATAGTTCACTTCACTATCTTCAATCTACTTCAAAAACTATTTTCCATCCATTAGTAACACTTTCGTCCTGCTTGTTTCTGCTTCTTCCTCCTCGATGGGCACAAGTGTGTGTTTAATCCCATCTTTGACAAACTTGTAACAGTTTGTATTCCCACCATGCACTACCTTCCGGTCATACTACCATGGCCTTCCTAGCAATATATGACATACATCCATTGGCATAATATCACAAACAACCTTGTCCTTATACCTGCCAATATAGAACTCAACTTCACATTGTTCGTCAACCAACAACTGATGGCCTTTCTACAACCACGATACCTTGTAGGCAGTGGCGTGCTTCAGTTGCTTCAAATCCAACTTCTCTACCATCTCTATGGCAACCAGATTATTCGTGCTCCCACTGTCGATAATCAACTTGCAGCATTTTCTGTGCGACTTACAAATTGTCTGGAATAATGCCTTCCTTTGAGTTTGTTTAACTTTCTCCTTGGCTGGTTTCAACAGCACTTTTATTCAGAACTAAGGCTTCCCCTGTTTCCGGCACATTTTCTGCTTCCTAGGGTGGTGTTGCTTCTTCTTCTAGTTCTGCAACATATGCCCCTCTTTGGCCAACTTGTTCTGCTTCAAGACACTCAAAAGATATGTGCCCCCACTTGTGGCACCTGTAGCACTGATAGGTAGCTCCTCTGCCTCGACCATTTCATCTTCCTCTCTAATATGGTCTTCCGCCTCTAGTGTTGTCTCCTTTTTCCGCTATCCTTGAAGTCTTGGAACTACTGTCATCTTCACTATTACTGGTAGTTCGTCCTCTGCCATAGGACTGTCCTCTTCCCCTATCGGTTCCCCGTCCCTCCTAACATTTTGTTTTCTAGTGATCTTCTCCTCTGCCTTCATGGCACTCTGGTAGGCTTCCTCTATATTTTTTGGAGAAAGAATGCTTATCTCATCCAATATTTCCAATCTTAGACCATTTACATACCTTGTTGTTTTTTCCGGGGTGTTCTCTGTGTAACTAGCTCTTAAATTTACCCGGTAGAATTCTTCAGTATATTCTCTCACTGTCATCCCTTTTTTCCTCAGACTTTGCACTTGCCGATGCAGTGCAATCTGGTAATCTTTGGGAAAAAATTTGCCTTTCATCTTGGCCACCATTCTTGGCCATTTCTTTATTGGCAACTTGTTCATCCTTCTTCTTTTCACTTGGACACTGTCCTGCCACAAGGTTGTGTGTCCCTTCAGCTTTGTTGCAACAAACTTAACTCTTTGATCTTCACTTACCTCTTCACATTCGAAATATTTGTCCAATTCACTGATCCAGTCCAACAGAACTTCTGTGGACAAGCTGCCATCGTAATTTGAAATTTCTGGCTTAGGCTTGCTGCTAGCTAATAGGACCGACCTCAACAATCTCATTTCTGGCCCTTCTTCTTTCGATCCATTTGTCGCAACTATTGCTTCATCTTCATTGTCATCTCCTATCTCTGGATCCCTTCTCCTTCCTACTTCAATTGCCTCCAAACAGGCAGTAAGGATCCTAATTTCCTCTCTCAGTCCTTCATCTACTGCTCTGCGCACACCTCTCCCACGACCTTGTCATCCAACTTCCATTTCTACCCTAACAATTTAGTTTCTTGCTCTGATATCACTTGATGGGTCCAACCCCCTCTTTACCCTTAACAACTATATAAAATGGCATGATGATTAATATGATTATTTTGGTAATGATTAATTTTGTGATTAACGCTTAATCAATTGGTGATTAGAATAATCGTGTCAATATTTTGGTGTTGGCTTTAATTTACTTGTACCTCTGTTGATGTGTGATGGAAATGTATCCCGACCTCGTAAAACACCCTTCCACCTTGGTTAACGCTCTCAACCCTAATCAACTGGTCATTTATTTGTTGACACTGTGGTGGCTCGAGGGTTTCCTCTGTTGTTGTCTAGTGCTGGTTTCTCTATATGATTTTGTTGCTATTGATGTTATTGCTCGGCCCTGGCCTGGTCGCAGTCTCTGCTCCGTCGGTCGATAAGTTTGCCTATCATTCTATGCTTGTTTAATTCTCTGTATCTGCATTGGGTGAGGCCTGTCAATCCGTGGAAAATGTGCTCATTGTGGAATCTTTCAGCTCCTTTGTATACATTCTCTGCAAGTCATTTTTCTAACTGTTAATGAGTGTCTTCATCTCTATTTCTTCCGCTCAGCTGCTCTTGAGATTTATCAGTTTATGTTTTCAATGTTGTGCATGTTGTGGTCTCGGGGGTTCATGGCTTCGGCTTTGTCCACCAATGGTAAGGTAAGTTCTTGCTCTAAGCTATCATCAACCCTCGCTTTTTCCTCCGTTTTTGACACAGATGCTCCTTGTGAGCAGAGAACCCTCCAGTGGCTGCGATCTCAAAACGCTATCTCCTCTTTGGTAAGTTCTTAGAACCCTGGAACTTTCTATTGTTTTCGTTTCTTCAGCCTACTTTATTGTGGTTCTTACACCCGGTTTCGGTAGGTTCTTGCAAGTGGAATCAACTCTGGAGAACTTGTTTTCCACTCTTATGCTTGCTGGCAAGACCCGGTAGGGTCGCTCCTTGATAACTCTGTCTATTTAGTTTTTTTTTTGTCGTTGGCTTAATGATGGCCTGGCCAGGTTTTAGGCTCAGAGAACTTTGCCTTTACTTCTGTATGGTGTTGCTATAGGTCTCCGGTCTTGCACTGTCATATCTTATGTTTGTGGTTGTAGGGTTTGTATTTTAGGGTTTCTCAACCCGTTTTCCTATTGTGAACTTTGTTGAACTTGGACAACATTTAAATTCTGTATGGGATGTAGTTTGTATTGACAGAGAGTATGTCATTCCTCCTTGTAAATAAAAGAAAAGGATTCTGTTGCTCAAGAGTTACCTGTGTTGTTTCGTTCTATTTCGTTGTCTGGAACTGTGTGTTGTTAAGGCTTCCTTTCGCTCCATTTGCTTTGATTTATCTGGAGCTCCAACGTCTGTCCTGACTTTTGTAGGTTCTCCTGCTTTGACACTTGAAGGGTTTCACTATTTATAAGACTGTTAAATGCATGTAGATAGAGAAATGTATATGCTTTATAAAGATAAAAGATTTTCTTTCACTGTATCAGATAACACAGATTAAAGGACTATGAATGGACTGTTATGGGAATTCAAATGTAAACTTCTGTATTTGCAGAGATTTCTAATACTTTTTCCTCTCTTTTCCCAAAATCGAACTTG
Organism: Pinus taeda; assembly: GCA_000404065.3. Classification (NCBI taxonomy): domain Eukaryota; kingdom Viridiplantae; phylum Streptophyta; class Pinopsida; order Pinales; family Pinaceae; genus Pinus; species Pinus taeda. The sequence continues at coordinate 7,876 of APFE030014190.1, read as the reverse complement.
TTACAATACATTCTGTTGTCATTTGAATGATTTTGAAAAACAATTTTCTCTTAACTGTTGTTAGTTACATTTGATGGTTTTCTTAGTTTCTATAACTGTTTGTTTTTCCTACGCTGTAATTTGTAAAAGCTAACATGCGGAAATAAAATAAAATAAAATAAAAAACAGTTAACCACAACAGTGCTTTTAAATCGACCTTTACCTTCCTAAATGCTACATCTCTAAGAAATTAAAATAAAAATGAAAACAAAGATGTTCACTTGATTTTTTTTTCCTCGGTCCTCACAGAGACCAAATGACCCTCTGTCATGATGATCCCCTTCAGCTAGATGCTCCTGCATCAAATTTCCTTAAAATATTTGATATCCATATGAAAAAAATTAACTTTTACTTACATAAAGAAAATTACCTCAAAATTCAATTTTTAATCTTATAAAAATATTTGATATCTAACCATAATCATATGAAGCAAAATGTTTACATACATAAACTAAATTACTCTGAAGTCAAAGTATAAATATAAAGGGAACAATTTAAGATAGATTATATATCGTTTTGTTGTTGTTTTTTAATACAACGTTCCATAACATAATAGCAAAGCAAGTCTCTGATGTAAAATTATTAAACAATTTGCAAACTATGAAAATTGAATCGACACCAAACAATATGACAGCCAGTTTTTTGATCTGAAAATTTGATATGTGTCTTAATAGGTGTTTCAAAATTGGCTTAGGAATGGTGTTTTACAATTTTTTGAATGAGAGGAAAATTTGAAAGTGGAATAACAAAAACTTCAATGGTACGTTTTATTTGTTTTTCCTTTACCTTTAATAATTTAATATCATTTTGGAAAGAGGGAGCCTTCGATATAGGGTTGATAAGGTCTTTTTTCTTTTTTTCGTTGAATCTAATAACATTTTGGAATGAGGAAGTTACTGTTATAGAGTTTAAAAGGGTTAGAATTTTATATTTTTTAGCTTTTAAATGTTATTAAAAAATTGATTAATTTAGAATAGATTTTCAATTTTGTTAAATAAGTAATATTCTATTTTTACAAAATAATTGATATTAAGATATATGAATAAAAGTTAGATCTCATAAAAATGTTGTATATTCATATGGATTTTTGAAGATATTAAATTAAATTTGATGAATATATTTTTAAAGTGTAAAGATGAATGCATTTCTTTATAAGTTAAAAAGTTGATAAAGTTTATTGGAAACCATTTCATAGTATTAAAAGATATAGGCAAAGTTTGCTTGTAAATTATTTGATAATTCTTAGAAGAATTTCAAAGTAAAATGAACAAAATCAAACAACAAATTATTTATAATTTTTTAATATAACTAAAATATAATAGAATTTCAAAAATGAACTGATGGTGAGAAATTTATAGAATTATAATTATAAAATAATTAATTAGAATATTTTAATGTATATAAAGAACATAACAACATAAAAAGTATGGAAAATGTTAAATGAATGAATGAAGTAATTATGTAAACAGTGAGAATTGGCCATTTAAAATTTTACAGGTCAAACTAAAAATAAAAATAACTTATCTAAAAAAAAATATTTTAATAATATTCATATTTTTAATAAAAATGTTAATTTTTTAAAATAGTTTGTTAAATTAAAAATATAATAATATAGATTTTTATAATAATTTTAATCATTTTTATTTGGAATTTTTTTTTAAAATATATAATTTTTAAAACTAACAGTTATTACAAAAGTGGGATTGCCTCCCTTAAAACTTACATCTAGCGTCCTTCATTTGTCTAGGACACATTGCCTATTTGGTAAAAGAAAGCAGGGATAGAGGCTTTGATAGTAAGTTTGGTACAAATTTGGAAAAAGAAAGGAGGGATGAGGCTTTGATAGTAAGTTTGGTACAAATTTGCTTTTATTTAAAATAAGTGTTTTATAGATTTTAGATGTAGTTGAGGAAGAGAAATATGATTTATTCAAAGTGTACTCATTTTTGAAATGATATTTCTTTTTAAATTATTTAAGTGGTTGATAATTAATATAAATACATTTATGAGAAAAAGTGTTTAGAGATTCAATCATAATATTTTTTCTCAAAGTGTTATGCAACTAATGAAATTAACTAAGGGAAATTTTAAGGAAGAAAATTTATTTTAAAATAGAGAAATTTTGACGAATTTTACTAGTCTTAATATACAAATTGTAAAATGTTTGTCAACATGTTTGTAAAATTATTCAAAATTCTAATGATTTTATATAGTGTCTATAAATGTTTGCCATTTTTTTAGGTAGAAAAATTGGGTGAATTGTTTTTAGAATGAATGGAAATTGACGAATCTATTTTTTGGAAAAAGCATGGGAAATTAGCCGATATGCGAAATTTAACCCCTAAAATTTTCCTCGATCTTAACTCCCATATATTCAAGATAATATTTTTCTCTATTTCTTTTTCCTTCATTTTTATTTATACAAATCATACTTTGGTCTTCTTTTCCATCACCCTCTCGAAGAACACTTTGTATGTCAAAGTTCAACAACTCAATTTGTTTTTTTTTTCCAAGGAAAAAATGGTAACTATTATTCAAGAAAAAACAAGAATTACAATCATCAAGTTCACTAACCACTAGTACAAAAATTAGCAAATTATCTATTATGGAACTAAACAAGAAGAAATTGATTCACCATTAAATCTAGGCCTTCTTTGGAAATATTGTTAACAATTTGATTCTTCTCTCTATAAACATGGTTTAACTTGATCTCCTAGAAGGTTTCAAAGATAGCTTTCAACTACTCTACTATAACATATAAACCAATGTTCTGAATATGTATCTATACATTATATAGCTAGCAAAGAATCACCAAGAACATGTAGTGCTATTCTTTCCCCGTCCAAAGCAAAATTTAGCAAATAAAAAAGGGCCATCAATTCTCCCAATTTGCTATCACAACTACACATATTGTTTTGAAATAAAAGTGTTTGGAATTAAAAAAAAAAGGAGGAAAACACAATGCCAACAATTGTGTTTTGTCCTTGACAAGCGCCATCAAAATATACCCATGCATCAACCTTCCAAGGTATATCTTGCTTGGGAACCTCTTTATAGAAAGGAACTAACCCCATCACTTGAGCTGAAAAGGTTTAAGGAATGGATTTGATTATCTTCAAATAGAGAGGTATTCCTTGCAAGCCGTATACCCCATAACACCAAATTTCTTGAAAACATTCCAATTCTTTCCTTGAGAACTAGACTTGAAAACTAGCCTAAATATTACAACCACTCCATAGATGATCAAAACCTAGAAAACCTTCAACATCCAAAAAAAGCTAATGAGAATGATCATGATAAAAAAAGTGTGTAAGTTGAATTCCTCTTAGATTGTGCACAAAGCACATTAGCTAGGACACTCCTTGCCCATTTTTGTACAAGATCCCAGGTTAAAAATCTATTTGAGAGAGGAAACCACATAAGCAATTTCATTTTGGGAGGCTTCTTCATCTTCCATGGAACCATTGCATCACCAACAAATAATCCCATCAACAACACTAAACATAGCTTGATACCCCAACTTTTTTGTAGAGTGACATACTTTTGTTATATTGACAAATGAGTTTGTCAAAATATTCTTTAAGTAAATGTGATCCATTTGGAGTTCAGATATGGAAAGTTGCCAAATTTTCGCTAACACATCATTCAATCCTAAATCAATCAAGGTCAACTAGCCTTGCTTTCACATTGATGTTTCCATAGGATTGTTTATTAGATTAAGAGGCAATATCCCAATTTATCTTAAGTGGTAAGCCAAAATCTCAAGAAGGAATATATCCCTATTAATCCATGACAAAATCTATCACAATCCTCACTTGCGTCCCATCACCTACATACCAAGCTAGATGAGAGCCTAAAATAGGAAATGATAGTCATCATCTTCCATTGGTTGGACACATTATATATATCTATCTATCTATCTATATATATATTATTATTATATTATCTATATATATATATATATATATATATATATTATATATAATATATATAATATATATTATATAGGAGTATTATATATATATATTATATATATATTATACTATATATAATAGTATATATATATTATATATAATAAATATATATTATAATAATATATTATATATGGGGTGGAGGCCTCCCAAAAGTTAATGGAGGCATGCAAAGGTTTCCTTGGTCTAGATGGAAATCAACACTCGAGTGTAAAGGCATAAGGGAGCTTGATTGCAAGACCCACCTATCGAGCAGGAATGAAAGTCGACCTTAGTGTTTTGACTGTGCTGAGTGGAAGGGGTGTCACTCAACGAATACAAGTTACTTTAGTGATAACATGTTTATCTTCCCCAAGATTTCACATCAACCCCTAATAATATCAAACAATATTAAGATTTTTAGGATGATTACCATATTGAATGATTCTTTAACATGGTGGACGCATATACAAACCTAAACATCAAATTTTTTGGGGAAGAAGAAGGTGAATTGGGCATAGGCCAATCCTCTAGCCATGTTGCCCATGATAATTGGCAAACAAACGGGGAGAGCGAGAGGGAGAGGTGCGCAAGCAAGATCGACTAACGGGAGAGGATGCGTAAGGTGGGCATGGATGCGCGTGTGTGTGTGTGTATGTATGTATGTATATGATATTTTCTTATCCAATCCACCCAAGATATGGGGGAAATGTAATTATAAAACAAAACCTTTGTCCAAATTCATCCTTTGTAATTATATTCCAAAGGGCCTTTTCTATTGAGGACTATGCAAAAATGTGAATGTTATTTAAAATGTAATTATATAACAAAGCACTTCTCTAAATTCATCGTTTGTAATTACATTCCAAAGGGATATTTTTCCAAAGACAATCCAATAAGGTGAATGTCCTTTAATTCCCACCACCTGAAGGATTTTGGACTAGATAACTTCTACTATCTAACCTAATGTATTTCACTTCTCTTAAATTCACTACTATTGTTATGAAACTAGCTCATAAAATAGAAGAATGAGATAGATCAACGACTTCAAAAGTAACCTCTTCGAGGGGGAAACCTCCTTTACATTACACAAATGACAAGACCTCCTTTCTATATATAGGAGTCTAAGGGGTCACAATATAATCAGAGTCGACACAACAATAATAGTGTAAGGGCACAACAATAACAATAGTGGGCTTCTATGGGGCACAATAGTAATAATATGAAGACAACATGGGCACACCAATGACAATAATAATAAGGGATTACACTAGTATTATAGAGACCCAACATGCCCCTCTCCTTCACAAAAGTGTTGTCCTCAACGCTTGAGTAGTTAGGATGCTTCTATACAAAATTCTCATCCTCCCATGTGGAATCTTCAATGAGTAAGTTCTTCCACTTGATGAGATACTCTGAAATTGATCAATTTCGTTGCTGTCAAGTTCTTGTTTCAATGACTGCTTTTGGTTCCAATATAATTTTTCCTTCCTCATCAAGTTCTAGCAATATTATTTGAACTGGGAGATTATTGCCTATAACCTTCTTTAAACATGAAACACGGAAAATTGGGTGCAATCGAGAAAGGAAGCTCCAATTTGTATGTCATAGTACCAATCTTTTGCAACACCTTGTACGGATCATAATACTTTGGTGATAATTTATTATCCTTCTTAGCTTGCTTGAGGGACATTTTCTTATATGGTTGTAACTGTAGGAATACCCAATCACCTACATCAAAACTTCTTTCACTGCGATGTTGATCTGCCTGTTGTTTCATTCTATTTTGTGCCAACACGAGGTTATCCTTTTAAGAGTTTGAGGACTTGTTGTTGATGTTCGATGTGATGTTCCACTGCTTGAACCTTAGAATTTTCTCTTAAATATGATGTGATCGCGAATGCTGGTGGCTGATACCCATAAAGTGCCATAAAATGGGGGTATTTGTTGCTGTATGGAAGGAAGTGTTATACCACCATTCCGACAGAGGCAACCATTTGACCCATTGTGTCTGTTTATCATAGACAAAGCAACGAAGATATCCTTCCAACATTTGTTTACTATCTCAGTTTTCCCATCAGATTGAGGATGATAAGATGAGCTATGAGCTAACTGAGTACCAAGACAAGAAAATAATTCTGTCCAAAATTTTCCAGTGAAAATGGGATCTCTGTCACTTACAATAATCTTTGGGTTTCCATGTAGCTTTTGAATTGTTTCCATAAATGGCAGTAGAAACTCCATACTGCTTTAAAATGGATTTGATAATGCACAACAGTGTGCATACTTGGTAAGTCTGTCAACTACCCCATGATGACACTCTTTCCCTCAGACTTGGGTAAACCTGTGATAAAATCCATTGAAACCTCCTCCCAACGTTGGCTTGGAATGGATAAAGGTTGTAATAGACCTCGTGTCTTAATTGTTTCAACTTTATTTTGTTGGCAAACCAAACATTCCGCCACAAACTTTTGAATATCTGATTTAAGGCCATCCCAAAAAAATTCCTTCTTAACCCTGTGGTAAGTTTTTAAAAATTTTGAGTGCCCTCCTAAGGGAGAAGTGTGCAATTCCATAAGAATCTTTTGTTTTAGTTGGGAATTCTTACAAAGGTATAAGTGATCTTTGTACCATAACGAATCATTCTTCCAGCTAAATGTATCAGACGTACTGGAATCTTGTTGTAACTTTTGAATAAGTGCCCACACTTCTTCGTCATTCTTCCATTCCTCCCTTGGTTCATTTATCTAATTTGGTTGGATAATAGAAATGGTGCACAACAATTCTTCCACATCCTCATCCTTTCTTGAGAGTGAATCCGCCACCACATTTTGCTTCCTTTTTTGTAGATGATTTCAAAGTCATAACCCAACATCTTTGTGACCCACTTTTGTTGCTCTTCAGAGGATAATCTTTGTTCTAAAAAGTATTTAAGGCTATCATGATCCGTTTTTACCTTGAGGTGTCTTCCCATTAGGTAGGGTCGCCATTTCTTAAGTGCATGGAGTATTGCCAACATTTCCTTCTCATAAATAGCTTTATGTAAAAACTTTCCATTGATTGGACGACTTTCAAAAGCAATGGGTCTTTCATCTTGCATTAAAACAACACCAATTCCATTTCCCTGAACCATTGCATTCCACAATAAAGGTTTTTGTGAAGTCTGGTGTAGCTAAGACAGGTGCTTGGCACATTGCCTCTTTAAGATGTTCGAAGGCCTTTGTTGCTTGTGGAGTCCATGAGAATGCATCTTTCTTCAATATTGTTGTTAGAGGTGCTTCTATTCTCCCATAATTCTTAACAAACTTGCGATAATACCCTGTCAACCCGAGAAATCCTCGCAGATGCTTTATGGATGTGGGGATTTTCCATTCCTAAATGGCTTTAATTTTGCTAGGGTCTACCTTAACTCCTTCATGAGATACAATATGACCCAAATATTCCACCTCTTGGACTCCAAAGAAACATTTGGATCTTTTTTGCATATAATTGTTTCTCCTCAATTAGTTTGAGCACTCTATCACCATGTTGAACATGATCCTTGCAAGACTTATTGTAGATTAGTATATCATCAAAACATACTAACACAAAATTTTCTAAGGAAGGGTTTGAAAATGGAATTCATCAAACCTTGAAATGTAGAAGGTGCATTGGTAAGGCCAAAAGGCATGACCAAAAATTCATAATGACCCTCATGAGTTCTAAATGTTGTTTTTGAAATGTCTTCAGTCTTCATTCTGAGTTGATGATATCCTGAATGGAGATCCAACTTGGTGAAGTAAATTGATCCATGCAATTCATCCAGAAATTCATCAATGACAGGAATGGGAAACTTATCTTTAATAGTGAGCTTGTTGAGCTCCCTATAATTTGGACACATGTGCCAT
>APFE030014168.1:70373-84880 GCA_000404065.3 Pinus taeda | reverse complement strand
CACGATCTGAATCTAGATTTGAAATAGCTGACTTGACTTTATCACATTCTGAAATTGAAACTTGACTTTCATGCATGTTGTCTTCTTCTATGGACAGATCTGGAATAAAACCTTCTCCTTCATCATCTTCCACTGTACTTAGATCTTGATCCTGCTGCAAATTTTCCTGTGCATCTTGACAAGAATCCTCTAAGTTGTCTTTATATTACTGAAATGGATTTTCATACAAGGCCTCCATGATCTCTTCATCCAAGAAATTATCATCTTCATAATATTTCTCAAGGCTTTCAATAAAAGTAGAAGCGTGTTTGCAACATTTCTGAACTAAATTTAATGATGGATAAGATTCTTTATATCTTTCAATGAACATGGCATGAAAATCCTTTAAGCAGTAAATACAAGCAGGCAGCAAACTTTCATACCAAGATTGGGCTTCACCTTCCAGAGTGGCCAGGAATATCTTCATCAAGCAATCTTCAGGAAAATCCACCTTCAACTTGTGAATATGCATGTGAAATCTAACCAGATGTAAAGCGGCATCTTTCTTACCATCATCGTTAAATGTAGGCAGACTCCTTGACCAATCTACCTTGGGCATCTTATTCGGAAAACTTGGAATGTGATCTCGGCTCATGGGATCGTATCTTCTCATGATTCCTTCCATCTTGAAAATTTCACGGCTATTGATCTCCCTACAGTGAAGTCACCATGAAGCATTGATTTCTGGATTTTTCAGTGAATGGAGTCGCCAGGTGAATGATTTCAGCCTTATGATGTCTGACCGTTGTTCACCATCAACCATCAGATCTGAACTTGATACACGTACTAGGGCAATTTATAAGTTAAGTGTTACGATTACAAGCTACACCGGAGGTCGACTAAAGCAGCGTTTATCTACTATGCACTCGCAGAGCAATGTGCAGTTCGAAGGCTACCTGGCGTGACTTCAGACTCCGTCTGTAGCTATCAATCAAATAACACTAACAAGAAAACTAGTTCTTCCCCAGTATGGTCGCCACTATGTTAGCGCTCAAATCTGCCTTAGGCTAAAATAAGGCAAGACTCAAGGCCATATCAAACCATGCTCAGCCTCGTAGCTAGCCCTACGAGGACAGGAGAGGGCTCTCTCCGGGTCAAACTCGGAAAAAGGTAATCGAAAAGGCTCGAGATGACCGAATTGATGACTGATTTTAGGCTAGGTATTAAGTACAAAGAGTTTAGAATTGATTTTTAAAGGTTTTATTGAATTCAAAGGAGAGGCAATTTTGGGTGCGGGGATGAGGCACAGTTTTTGCAAAGGTCTACTTAGGGCAAGATAAGAGATTGTTTTGATGCCTTAAATCAAGTGAGATGGGTAGATTAGACTGGCGAGGGGCTGAGGAGAGCAAGGGGTCTCAAGGATTCTCCTTAAACTGAAGAAAACATAGAAGATTAAACAAATTTAAAGGCAGAGCATAGCAATTTCATGGATTCTACCTTAACACTTCATTTGTTTAATAACAAACGATTTAATAGAGATAATGATGCACATACACAACTTACAAGTACTGAGAGAAACGCACCATCAACACATAAAGCCACATGGATCCCAAATAGTGCTGCAAAACCCTGGTCTTTCCTTTGCCAAAAATGTTGGTAAATATGTACAATATAGTCTCAAAACTATCCCAAGAGTCCAACCTCTGCTACTGAATGAAAATTTACATATATAGACCAAGCTATCCTCATTCCCTAAAATCTAGGGGTCGAGCACCTCCTTCTAGGAGCAGTTTGAACAAATTCTAAACATGGAGCAAGAATCTAGATGACCAAACAACCTGCCTCTAAAAAGAAGGAAATTGATTCATTACATTGATTTCTTGCTAATTTGTGAATGAATCCTCTAGAAAATGGTAGATAAGTGCCATGTTACCTTAAATATATCAAATTACATCATATTTTGTGAAAAATTACATCAAAGAGTGAAACTGGTAGAAACTAGCCGAATTCCTGAGCTGAAGGTGAAAATCTGGGCCAAAAACTGTATGCGTAGCGCCCTTGATCCCTATGCGTAGCGCCCATTTGAGCCTATTTTGGGAGCACTTCCTGACATCCAAATTGATCTCTGGATAGCTCGTTGGAAAGGCCTGGATGTCTACTTTCCAACCCAAGTGGAATTTTCCGATTTGGAGCTCATTTGCCCCCTCAAAACTGAATTCTCCCAGAGGTACTTCCTGGAGTTGGAAAAGGTGGCAGCAAGGTGGTTTTCATGATGTTTTTGGACATTTTGACCATCCAAAACTTGATGGAATGCCTTGGTAGTGGCTGTAAGGGTGTATTTCTTCATGAAAAATCCAAAACTACAAGCCATTTGTCAATTGGAGCTCCCAATCTTCAGGGTAGCGCGCTGCGCGCTACACGTAGAACCCAAAAACCTGTTTCTTAAGCCAAAATTTTTGAAATGACAAAATTTTCTCCAAATGTGCCCAAAATTGGAGTGAAGACCCTCCATCATGTATCATGCTCAACTAGTGAAGCCTCGGCCAAAACTCGAAGTGGATCAGGCCTTTTTTTTCGTTTTTGTGCTTTGCTCAAGCGCCTTTTGAGGACCTTGATTCTCGCTTTGCAAACATGCATGCGAGCCCAATAGTGAGTCTTCATGTGACGAAGCATGTCCTTGTCCCTATTTTCCTTCGCCAACAACCTCTCCAAATGAGTGTTGACCCGAATGAGCATTTATTCCTTATCAATAGGTGTCAAATCACCGGGTCTCCTTCGGGCCAATTCCCGGTCTTCGTGGATCTTCCGTAGCTCATAAAGTTCATGCTCATCTTCCAACTACTTGTTGCGCTGCTCTAAGTAGTTGATCACCCATTTAGCCATGTGCAATTTCTTTTGCAGCGACTCATTCTTGGCCCTTTGCTCTCGGATGATCTCCTTTACCTCAGAACTAGGAGAGCTAGCATCAACATCAATGATATCCATGTCCTGGCCTCCTGAAGGACCTTTGTCAACCATGGGTCTCTTGCCCCTGTCCTAACTCTATACCTGTGCTGTAGATGGAAGCGAGACCCCTTCCACATGATGTGGAGATAATACTCGCTCTGCTGATGGTGTCAACAAGACCCCTTCCACCCCCGGTGGAGATAGTACTCTTCGTGCGGCTGCAAATAAGGCCCTGTGGCCTTTCTGATATGTCACATATACTGGAGCATCATAAAAGTTATGACATAATGGATATTTTGTTTGGTATATTTGGGCACTAAAAAAATCACAAAGATGTTGTGGTAGGAAGTGTTGCTGTCTCAAATGTCTTTTAATACCCTATACAAAGTTTCAATAAGGGCCTAGGGTTTGATGTGTTTTCTTACACCCAACACCACTTCCACTCTTCAAACACACATTAGACAATATTCAACTTGATGTTTAAGTCAAAGAAACACCTACTTGTAGTTGCAGAGGTGATTTGATACGTTTTAGGCACATAAAATAAACACTGAAATGGATGTGTAGCATGCTAGTTGTATGCGTAGCGCACCTCCCAGTGTGTAGCGCCTTTGTTATTTTACACTGGCCAGTGAGGCCCAATGCGTAGCGCACAATTTCAATGTGTAGCGCACACCTAGCTACATAGTGAATTTTTCATGAGGCTTTTGGAGGCCTTCCCTATGTCAAACTTAGATGCATGATAGCTCATTGGAAAATTATTTTAGTCTTCTTTCCAACCCAATAGGAAGTTTTCAATTTGGAGTTCATTTGCCTTGTCAAAAATCAAATCTCCCAAGACGAGTAAAAATGTGCCAAATGAGGCTGCCTCAAGGCAGAGTGTTGTTGCAGTCAACTTTTGAATGCCTTCCTCAACTCCACATTGAGCTCATGATAGCTCATTGGAAATATCTTTGTGTCTAGCTATTATTTTACCCATCAAGAAAGTCATTTGGCCAACCATGCTAGGAGAAATCTTGATTTTCCCAAGGTCATTTCAGAGGTGCATTCAATTCTCTTGAGGAAATGGTAGTTTTTACATTTCTCTAAAACCATGATACTTGTGTAAAAAGTGAAGGAGGGTTTTATTCCTTGGCTTGTTTTGGACAAAAACCTCTCTCAGTTTTCCCAAATTCATCGTTGATTGTTCAGAAACATCATTTTAGTAAAACTTATCCCGATGTGTGAAACAAGGGATTTTGTCGAAATGAAGTGAAATGAAGGGGATAAGGGGCTTCTAAACTCTTGGGGAAATTTTTGGAAGTAGGGAGGGATGTTAGGGAGCAGGGGAAAGTGGAATCTCAGAGATCGAGTGAGGGGAAGGGGTCCAAAAGGGAAAAACACAGGCCCAACCTAGAAAATTGCCAGGTTGTAGCAAGAAACTAGGGTTTGTGGAAAAATGAGGAATTTGGGGAATCTCAGTGATGGGAAGTGTTTAATAAGGTACGTGAAGGATAGGGGAAAGTGTATGAACATCTGGATACAAGTTTTGCTAATGATTTGACCATCCAAGAGAAATTACCTCCAAAACCCTAGGAGAGGGCAATGGACCTTACCAATGCACAACTGAAGCATGAATAAGCTATAAAATGACCCAATGGAACTTGACATGATGATGAAAACCCTATGAATGATGATAGACTCAGCTGAATAGCGACATAGACTGACATTTGGACAATTTTGAAAGGAGTGAAAGCAAACCCTAGACCTAATGCCTAGTGACCAAATTTTGCTTGAAGACTCACTGAAATGACAAAATTTGACCTTGACACTCTGAGACCACTTTGTAAGAGCATATTTGATCACTGGAGGAAGGCTACAAAGGCTGACACTAACATGGTGAATGATAAGAGCATACATATGTGGATATGATTTATAAGAGTCGCGTACATTTTATAGGGTTTTGTAGTATGCTTGTTAATGATGTTTGATCAGTTCAGTTATGTTTTTTGTTGTTTTTCGATGTTGTATCTCTCATGATAATACATGTTTGATAGTTTGTTGATGGCACTAGACTCGCCAACATGTCAGGGGATCTGCCCCATAAGAAGTCCCAACTTTACCTCAAACTGTTTAGAGTAGGATTCCCAACAGTGGGTAGTATTGTATTGCCTTGAATGCGGTTGTGTGCAAAGTCAAGTAAGATGTCCTTGTTGGAAGCAAGGGTGTGACCTTGCAACAAGTCAAGGAAGGTGCATGAAAGGGTTTAACACACAGAAGGGGAGAAGAGTGTGCCCCTTAGAAGCTTGTGATAGCATGTAGCTTGAAAGGGAACACACAAGTTGAAAGACATCTAGAGATGGAAAGAAGGATAACCAACAATCCAAAGTGATGAGTTATACCAACAAAAATTTTCAATAAGATTCATACAAACACATACGGAATAGTCCATACATACATGTGTAAATTACAACTACATACATCTTTAGAGTAACCAAGATAGCTAAACTACAATAACATATATGCATGAAACGTGTTGGCTCTGTTATATTAAAAGAGTGAAAGATCCAATCATACATATAACCATGAAAACCACTAGCTCCAATAATGGAACTTTATAGTCACTACTGCTTACTCCTCCAAAAATATGTACTCTCTCTACACTATGGAGAAGCCAAGGCTCGTTACAATACACTCCAAGCTTTCTCTAAGTTATACCTATTAGAAGCTTGGCTCCCAAAACCTGTATAATGAGTTATGAGGTTCTATATATAGCAAATGGTGGGGTGACCCTTGACATTCCCCTTTGTGACTCTTAGCCTACTCTGATGACTCTTCAACTTACAAATGATTGTTTACAATCTACTACTGACACTTGGTATTTCACTTTATAACACGTTCACAATACAATCTACACATGTACCCATGCAAGACAAAAATGAGCTTGAGTAAGCCATACAAGACATCAATGATACTCATAAAGTTGTGGGAATACTAACTCATTGACATCCTCTTGGTGATCAATGGTGGTGAACTGATGCCAAGCTTGGTAGTTTGTTATGGTGTCCACATACTCTGTGGTGAAATCCTTCTGAAAGAAAACTCTTGCCTCCGTTGCTTTCAGGTACACTGATTTGGCACCTCTATCCAACTCATCATATAGCATGTGCATCATGGTCTTAAGTGCAGTCGGAACAATGACATATTGATTCATATTGTTTGCGCTCATTTATAAGTCTATGGTGGTGGATATGCACATCAACTGATCGAAGTACATGTCTAGCTCCATTCGAAGTTGGTTCTTTTCTTTCACCTCAGTGAGTGTGCCAATGGATGGGATCACATGTGTGCACACATTGACATCCCTACTCCTAAACACTCATGCATGTGAAGCCTGTAAGTTGGTGATGAGTTGTGGGAGTTCCTTACAGTTCGATATTTGATTCTAGATGTGTGCCTTCAACTCCACTTCCTTTGGCTTCATCATCTTTGGAAAGTAAAAAAGGCTCCCTTATACCTCATTGTGCATATCTGCATGTGAACGACAACAATGTGTATGTTTATGAAGATGCATTCTCTCCTAGCAGACTGCCTCTTCCAACCATTGAGATAGAGAACTGACTTATGCATGGTGATGAACCTGAAGTACAAATTCTGCATGACTATCTCAATGGAAGATATTTCATCATGTATCACTTTCTTCAACTATACTCTGGCGAATGTTGTAGCTTGATCTTCTTCCTACTTGGCCACTTATAACTCCTTAGCCATGCGCTCATTATCAGCTATCAAGAATCTAACACTTGAGTTGGTGGCTTCAGCATATGCCTTTATAGAATCAACCAATGCAGCTAGATGTCTATGCACATCAACCATGCTCACTCATTCTTCAAACTACGTAGGAGATACATGGACATCTGGAGTGGGCACTCTACATGAATTCACAGATCTGTGTTGTGACTCATCGAAGGATATGTTGGCACATCCTCTTCTAGATTTTCCTCAAGGATTTTAGTGTCTCCTTGATCACTTGGGACTTGCTCTACTCCTGGATGTGGTGAAGCCAGTGGAGTGACCTCTTGATCTTTGGGCATGAGGTCTATATCATGATCCTGCTCTACCTGCATCACATTCATGTCCATTTGTTCCAACATCTGTTCAATGTCCTAAGCAAAGTCTTGCTTCAACGACTACTCACCTTGTTCGCTATCTTCCACCTGTTCAGATGAATCAATAACCTGTATGGGTGCAATTTCATCAATGTGTGCATGTTTTGCCTCATGTTTTTCCTATTCCTACTATGCTTCCTTCTCTCTTTTGCGTAGGTCTTGTTCTTCCCTTAGTTGTTGCTTCAACACCTGCAACTCTTTTTCTGCCTCCTCTAGCTTTTGCTTCTCCCTCTGTCTTTGTGCAATAATTCTATCGTGCTATCGCCTCTTTGCATTAATCTCCAAATATTCTCTTAATACAAGTGGATTTTCTTTGAACTTGCATCTTTGGTCCACCTCTGCACTATTGAAAACCTTACTCTTGCCTTTTTCAAGCGCAGATTTTCTGCCCTCTACTGTTGCTGATGTTGCTTCTCTCTGAGATGTTGTTTCCTTCTGTGCTGCTAACCACTCTATAGCCATTCTAACTTGTTCATTGAGCTTTGAGAAGTTATAGGAGTATCTCCATGGTTCTTACTCAAGCCAATGACATACCTCATTGATCCAAGGATGATACACTCTCGTACAATGGTCTTCCACTAAGTGATGCAATCATATGGATTGAAACTTCTCATGCTGAAGGTGAATCTCTTGAATTCCTTTGTCTCGGCCTTAGAATGCTTGAAATTTTGGATCTCATATAGCCTGATCTGAAAAGGAAGAGAGCGCCAAGGTACCTTATTCTTCTTGTGTATTCTTACTCACAACTCAGTCGAGATGTGGTATGCAACCTCTTGCATGACCAGCTTGTCCATGGAAAACTTCGGTAACACATGCAGAGCCTTCTCTACAATGTACATGCAGATGAAGGTTTGAAGGGTTGAGGCACAACAATCTGCTATGTTAACCAATTCCTCCAACACTTCCTGTGACATGCAAGGAAGATCGTGCTCAAAGATCATCTTGTACACTGGGGTGACGAAGTGGTCTGATAGTTGTATTATAACTCTATGGAAACTTCACTTGGAGAACAACCTACAATAGGTGTGCACAAATGTTTTTGAAGGTGTCCATGTCCAACCCAAGCCAAGGAGCTACTGATGGGCATAGATTGCATCAATAATATAGGCAGACATGAATATATTTACTTGTTGTCCCTTGGGCAGATGTCGAGCACCTGTTACTTGTTCCTTCAGTTGGAGTGCCAACATGTTGAACCAATTAAAATGTCTTCCTTCATTCGCAAACTGATCTAACACAATCACACAATTATGCGGGAAGATTTTTGTACTCTCTTGGCCACATAAGCGGCATGCGAAGATGTTGGGATAGGGTTCCCATGGTCAATTTTTGGTTAGTTTACCCAATTTTTAGGAAATATTTTGTAAAGAATGTTAAGTCTCCATGAAATGTGGAAGCGGAGCGCGCAACTAAGTAGGAGTCAAAGGGGCTTTAGCCAATTGTTTGGGTAAATAATAGGTCAGTTTTGAGACTCACCCATATGTTGCAGGCCATGGAATGGTATTGAAAAAGCTATATATAGTTGAGTCATAGATAGTCTAAGCATCAATCGAAAATAAAAGGTTATTGTTTTGGGCAAGTGATAAGGCAGGAAAGCTTTGTTTCTTATACTTAGGTGAAGGGGGAAGGCTCATGTAGTTGAGTGCGCAGAGACCTTGGAAAGTCCACAGCTGAGTACGTGGGCCCCTACAGCTGGGTGCGCATAGTGAAATATTTTGTAAATTGAATGCCAAACCTAATAAAAACTGATTTTGGGAACAAATATCTTGCCTTTGTGTATTATTTTTATTCTGTTCAACTTATGCATTATGACTTAATGATCTGTTTTCTGTGACATGAAGTATAATTTCTATGTGAATCTATTGAATCTTTAATATCTATGCATGAACTAAGTAATAATTAGATTTCATAAAGATACAGATTAAATATGTTATGATTTTTGTTGAATCGGGTAGATATGTGTGCAGGAAGATCTAGGATTACTATTTATTGTGTGAAAGTGGATAGTATACTTCTTTTAGGTCTATAAAGTCTAATTGTAGACCTTCGTGAAGGTCTAGAATCCATTTTCTTAGAGTTGCAGTAGAGGACCATAGTAATACCTAGATCTGTGCGAAAGAAGATCTGAGCCACAAGGGCTTAAGATCACTTATCACACAGTCTCTGGATACAGAAACTTAGTTCTAGCATCCCCCAATGCCAATTTGTGTGAGACTGCAACCTGTGTTATGTAGGTTGTTGCCGAAAGGGCCAGTAGTTAGGGTTTTTGTGGTTAGTGCGAACAACTTTGAACCTGGGTCAGGCTCCCTTAAGCCAACAAATGGTTCTGTTGCTAGGGTCGGGATCTATCTAAGAGATGTGTGATAAATGGTTTCCTATGAAGAAAGAGATTGAAAAGTGGATTGGCCGAAACATGCAAGTGTTTACAACTCAAGAAAATAGGGGCCCTAAATTATCCAAGGAGCAGTGGTTGCAGAGATTTTTGTACATAGACAAGACCGACGTGTTCTTCTGTTTCTTCCTTGATGACCTACATGAATGGTTGTCTAAATTAGCCAATAGTCAAGGAACACGGAGGCTTGATAGTCCTATAGTGTGGGCTCTTGAACTTGTGTGACGTTTGGAGGCATCAGAAAGCAATATTGCATGGGTTGTGGATCATTGGATTAATCACACATTGGGAATATTTGTGACTTATTTCGTGATCGATAAAAATATTAGCTATAACGAAGCATAATGAAGGATGTTTAAGGGACCGTGAGGTAAGTACTTGAAAAGAGGGTTATGTAGTTACCTTGATGTTTGGGACTATTCGAAGTAGGAGACTCTTTAGAAGAAACAAAGGATTAAGCTTAGAATATAGTCTGCTCATTGAAACCCCTTCAAGTGATGACGAAGGGATGGTGCTGACTACGCTGTGAAGTGTAGTTCAGTTAATTACACAGGGTATCCTAAGGATACCTCATCCATCCACTCCACCTCCACCTCCACCTCCACCTCCACCTCATACACCTACACCTTCACCTCCTCCACCTCCACTTCCACCATTCAACATGGTGAATGTGATGAAGATGTTGATTTTTAGAGGAGTAGGGAGTGAAGATCCCAAATAGTTTTGGTTTTTCCGAGGAGCTGTATGGATGAAACAACAGATTACGGATGATAAAATCAAGAAAGCCCAGCTAGTCACATCCTTACAGGATCGTGTACTAACATGGTACATCAAGTATTGCACTGATATCCCCACTGCGTCACTGGAAGAGACCCATCAAGCTTTGAATAAGGAGTTTAGAAAGCTTAAGTGAGAAGCACAGTCAATAACTGAGTTTAAGGAAATTCAACAGAAGGTAGATGAGACACCTTGGGATTTTGATCAAAGGTTGGAATGCCTAATTAGGAAAGCCAATATGATAATTATAGATTTCCAGCATTGCGACTGGTATATAGTGTCACTCTTACCACACTTGAGAGTGTCTCTGTCACAACAAAGGATAGTAGCACAAGTTGAATCCTTAGAGATTGTGAGGAGGCTGGATGCCTTGACCATACAGGATATGAACCTTGGAGTGCAACATATTCATTCACAGCTACAAAGCCTACACTTGGAGTTAGAGAGCCTAAAGAAAGGAAAAGAAGCCCAGCTGGAGGTGCACGCTGAAGAGACATGGACATGATAAGGACCATTTCCTGGTTTATACGAACTATATTAAGGGGGGAGGTCCTGTTCCACTGAAATTTTGAGTCAAGCACGGGATTTGCGCTGTGGTGCGCTATCTGTCAGGTTACATGACAACACGCGACTGATAATTTCCATCTACTACAGAAGTTTGTACAGACCCCTGAGCAATTTTTTTTCAATTTCTGTAAATTTGTGGGTCATGATGAATGCCATTGTAGGATTTATGAGCTAATGATGTATAGGACCCCTACCTACCAAATGTAGGCAAATAAACGGCCTTAGGAGGAGGGCGTAGGAGCAGCACATGGAGAATTCTAAGGTGGAGGATGAGGAAGAGGGGGTGGAACTGGCTGAGGATGAGGGGAGGTAATTTTCTATAACTATGGCGAAGAAGGGCACTTTGCGTGAGATTGTACAAACCCCACACTCCCATCATGTTAGTATTTTCGACAGTTTGACCATGTGATAGAGGAATGTCCGGTCCTTATTGCAAATATGTAAGAAAAAAGGGTGTAGCCTCAGTAGCCTACAAAAAACATTCAAATGATGAGGTCAGAGCCCCACAAAGAAGATCAAAGCCCCGCAAAGAAGATCAGAGCATAAATATAGTGACAATAAGTGGTATGGTGATTGGTGCAAATAAAGGCAAGCAGCCTGAGGATGATAGGTGGGTGTGCAAGGCTACTAGGAAGGAAATAAAATTTTATCTTAATCATGCTAAAGGGACCTTCAAGGAAGAAAAGAAGATCTTTGTTGAGGCCTCAAAATCAGGAAGCTAGAAAAAAATATCAGAAACTAGTATTACACAAGAGGTCAATTCTTTGGTACTAGCTACTTTTCTGAACACCAATATGAAGTTATTGCGTTATAAGAAAGTAGTAGAAGGGTTGCAAGAGTTAATCGACAAGTGTGAAAACAAAGAAAAGACTCATGTTGAGCAGCACACCATGAGGAAAATTGGTAAGCATAAGAAGTGCACGGGGTGTGAAATGAGGCTAACTACACAGATAGGAGAATATGAAATGGACCAGGTAATCTTGGATCTGGGGTCTGACACAAATGTCCTACCTAAAAAAACATGGGAAAGAATGGGGATACATGTACTGTAGTGGTCCCCTATTTAGTTTCTCATGGAAAATCAATAGAAAATTATTCCGATGGGGCACTTGTATGGTGTAACGGTGGACATTGAGGGTGTAAATGCGCTGGTTGACTTTGAGGTCATTGAAATAGTGGATGACAGTAACCCGTACCCTGCACTACTAGGAATTGACTGGGATTTTGATATGGATTCGGTAATCAACTTAAAGAAATAGAAGATGACATTTGAGTGGAAATCACCTAGGGTTGTAGTGCCACTAGACCCTATAGAAGGAGCGTATTATACTAAACCTGTTTGTGACTTCATGGAAAGTGATGATGATCTGGATCAGATATACAAGATCACCATGTGAGACGAAGATTGTATCAACCCTATGCCCGATGGATGAAATGTGTTGAATAGGGATAGCTCTTGTACTCAGATTTAGATGAAGAGCTTGAACAATGATAGAATTGGTTGCATGAAGTATCTAGGCTCCATTGCAATATGATGATCAAATCACTACAGTGTGTATCTACTGAGGTAAGGAAGCTTCCGCATTATAATGGTTTGAATGATGTGAATCTATTTTTATATTAATTTGAAAGGGAAGTACCAGAACAACATCGCTTACAGGCTTTGAAATTGGCGTTGTGCACTACACCTGCTCATTGGTGGGGTATGCACAAGGAGATATTCGCTCGATGGAAGGAATACAAAAGGATGATGAAATTAAGGTTTGAATATGCTAATACTTGAACGACAAAAAAATACAATGGGAGGGATGATTCGAGCGATCATCTGGCATGATGGACTAAGGCCTGTGTTATCGGGAAATCTAGTGTCTATACAGAGCTGCTAGTCCCACTAAGACGGGTAGCTATCTTAGAAACAAATAGATTAAAGTTACTTTCACTTTCCTTTATGAGAAGTAGATAGGAGAGGAGCAAAGAATACCAACCTTGATCTTTCGCTTGGTTCTCCGCTTGTTCCTTCTCCTCTTTTACAGATGTTTGTCGCTCTTCCCTTGACCACTACGCTTCAAAGAGTACCTTTAAAGTAAAAATAGCATAATACTTTCAAAGTGCAAAGATCTATAGTCATAAACAATATAGGACTAGATATATATTGACCACATATATGCATATATTAGCAAACATACAAGAATGCGGAGGAAAACTTGAATGGATTTATTGATATAGAGGTTAGAAGAGAGGATTACAACCCATTGATCTGACCCAGCATCATCCTCCCAGCATGAAAGCCCTTCTTCACCTCATGAAAAGCTTAGATCACCCAACACTATGATATTGCACCAGGAAACCAACAACACTTCCTTACAAGATACAAGATTCCAGCCTCTGGATCTCTGGAATGAGGGATCCATATATAGATGATTGCATGGGGGTGAGTCAGCTTTTGGGATTTTGATTAGTGTCCTCTCTCTAATAGTTCTTGATTCCACTTGGAGATTGATGATCTCTTACTCATCCCTGGGTGAATTCAGAGAGGCAAGTGTCAAAGGAGAAGTTTGTGGAAGATTCCATGATCATCCACCTCGCAAACTGTCTCTTCCATTTGTCTACTCTTGCCCATCGCACCCTACAGAAGGGATTTCCAGTATGCATCACACTTTTTACACTGAGCAGGTGAGATGCATCGCACCCTCTGCACTGAGCAGTCTGTATGGTCTAGTTTTGACCAGTTCTAAGTAGTTCGCTGTGGAGAACTTCTGGGAGATGGTGTAATCAACTGACCTTGTTCCTTTAGGGCACGAAACAACACTTTTAGGGACTCAGAAGCCCTTGGTTTATGGACATATGTGATTTGGTTTGTAGTTCCCAAATATGTCTATAACAGTTGCCCCCTAAAGCATGAGGTCGTAGATCTTTGATGTCAAGTGAAATGCTTTATCATGAGGATCCGAGGTTCTTTCAAACTGGAAGGAAACCTGTAATAAGATACAATAAAATACATTATCTTCATAACATTTTCATGATCTAGCTGAGTCAGGCATTCCCATGCTCAGCTTTATAAATTCATTTCATGTACATAGGACAGACAACCGTCTGTGTGGTAGACTGATGATTCTGGTAGAGTCATCATCCTTTGATTTAGATGATCATGTGTGCAGCAATGATGTACATTTGATGTCTTTATTTTCCTGAATATATCGCAGCCCGGATGGATGAAACTAGATTCGAGGTCTTCAAAGTCGTCCAATATTTTCCCGAAGTAGAAGTCGATCCATGTGAAAAATGTTCTGGACTCGAACATGGAAAGACATCGGCTAATTACCAGCCAATGATGTAAGCTTTTAACAGGCATGAGAGGAATCACCGATAATGATGATGACCCTCAAGGTACTATAGTACAATTTGCATGGTGTGAAACATGGACTTGGCATCAAACACCATGCAAAATCTTTCGGTCGAAGGCCATTGATGTAAACCTATCGCTGGAAGTGAGAAACTGTTAGGATATTCCGACACATAGGAAATAGTTAAGTTCAACTTGGTCTAGTATAGAGTTAGGTATAGAGTTAGGTAAAGTGTTTTTTTTTACGATTGTAAATTTTGTAACTTACAATCCGACGGTCACGATATGTAGTGATCCGACGGTTCATTCTCTCCTTGGTATTACCGACACTTGATCCGTGGCTTGACACCCGATT
>APFE030014168.1:48981-67239 GCA_000404065.3 Pinus taeda | reverse complement strand
CATCATCGAGACAATTTTGAAAAACGTGCCTCTTGGCACGCCTCAGCCCCTTTATAGCTTGTGCACAGTGATTTGTGTGGTCCACTTCCTATTGCTTCATTCTCTGGCTGCAAGTATTTCTTACTTTCTTTGATGATTTCTCCAGATGCACTTGGGTATACTTCTTAAAACTCAAGAGCGAAGTATTTAACACATTTTTGGCCTTCAAAGCCTTTGTTGAAAAACAATCTGGACATCAAATTCTTAAGCTAAGAACTGATAATGGTGGAGAATATGTTAAAAACACATTCATCAACTTTTGCACCGAAAATGGAATTCAAATGCAACATACTGTTCCATACACTCCACAACAAAATGGTGTAGCTGAAAGGAAAAATCGCACCTTAAAGGAAATGGCTAATTGTATGCTGCAATCTAAAGGACTCAGTCTTAGTTTTTGGGCCGAAGCAATTAATTGTGCAAATTATATAATAAATCGCACTCCTACTAAGGTTCTAAAGAATATCACTCCAGAAGAAGCTTGGAGTTCCATTAAACCAGATGTAAGTCACTTTCGTATTTTTGGAAGTGAAGCATGGGCCCATATTCCAGATGAAAAGCATAAAGCTTTAGAACCTAAGAGTGAGAAATGTACTTTTGTTGGATATTCTGAAGATGTAAAAGGTTATAGACTTATTCCATTTAAGTCCAAAAATGTTATCATTAGAAGAGATGTAAAATTTGATGAAAATAAATCGGCCTGCGAGCCTAGTCCGGCGGATGTGCCACCTCTTCCTATCTCTTCTACTTTTGAAAACATTTCTTCTTCAGATGATGAAAGTGAGGATGACAATCCTCCCCCACCTTCTCAGGATCCTCAACTTCCAAGATGGGTCCGTGCTACTCGGGATGCAGCAGGTGATCTTGCCGGTGATCCTACAGATCAGCGACGTACACGTTCTCAGTTTGAAAGAGCCTCTTCTTTACTGGCTCAAGCTCCAGTAAATCATGATCCTGACACTTTTGCAGAAGCTTCAGGCCATCCACATTGGGAAGCAGCTATGAATGAAGAATATCATTCATTGTTGGCAAATGATACATGGGATCTTGTTCCTCTACCAAAGGGACGCAAACTTGTTAGATGTAAATGGGTTTACAGAACCAAGTATGGACCAGATGGGAAAGTTGATAAACATAAAGCTCGTCTTGTTGCTAAGGGCTTTTCACAGGTTGAAGGCATTGACTACACTGAAACCTTCTCCCCTGTTGCCAAAATGAACTCTATCCGCCTTGTTCTTTCCCTTGCTGCCTCTTTAAAATGGGAAGTCCATCAGATGGATGTTAAATCTGCCTTCTTGCATGGGGACTTGCATGAAGAAATCTATATGGAACAGCCCATTGGCTTCATCCAAACAGACTCCAGCCTTGTATGTCGACTTAAGAAATCTCTTTATGGTCTCAAGCAAGCTCCTCGGGCTTGGTATGCCAAAATGGATAGCTTTCTTTTAGAATCTGGCTTTTCTAGGTGTTATTCTGACAATACTGTCTACACCAAGAAAGTGGGCAACTCTCTTATCATCCTTGTTCTTTATGTTGATGATCTTGTTCTTACTGGTAGTGATCCCAACCTTATAAACCATGTGAAGTCCAGCCTTAAAAAGAAATTTGAAATGACAGACTTAGGACACTTACACTATTTTCTCAGAAACTTGCCATTGAGGCATGCAAGCTTCAAAGTACTGAAAGGGTTGTTCCTAGGTCAACTTCTCGGATAATGAGCTGTTGTCGACAAGAAGTAACCCAACGTAGGAGGGCCTTAATGAATCCCACATTTACGACACAGAACTAAGCAAATGATTTTGGAGGTTAAAACGATCTGATCACACAGGGTTCAGGGTGGCAGTGATGAAAGGATGAAGCGTGAAGGTATTGTAGTGGATGAGACACAAGATGGGTTGGTGAATTCTCTGATCGACCTCTCTTGAACATATCGGTGACACTAAAATGGACTGGTAGCGTTAACACCAAATATGGATGGTACGGTGGCCTAATGGTAATATGACTGGTGAACGGAATAACCCAACTCGACTCAATCATGGTGATGGAGTGAAAGTGTCATGTTCAAGAGCGAACCGCTACCAATAAAGTTTCTTCAAGTTTTCTACCCAAATTTTCCCCAGTCATTGCTAACCAGTACCTCTTTATTTTTGTCAAGCTTGTAAGATATGCTTGTTCTATAATTTTCCCTTTGGGCAAACCCGTCGCTATGTTTTAACGAGCTTAGTGATAGTGAAACTCATTCTTGTCTGCATGGACAAGTTTGTCGCTATTGGTTTTAACGAGTTTAATGACAAAGAAAACTTGGTCCTTTTTCATTTTTAGAGAGTCTAAAAGGGGATGGAAAGAAAACTTCGGTAATCCTTTTTCATCATATAATCGCTTAAGTCCGAAAAAGTATAAAATAATACAAAAGGGATGAATTTTCGATAGTTTTAATGAGCCGAACAAGACAAGCACTCGATATTTTTGTGTAATAATCCCTCAGGTCCAAAAATATTAAAATCTAGAGGAGGGATAGCACTCCCGGTAGCTTTAATGAGCTGGAGAAGCTAATTGCTCGGCAATCTTTTCATATTTTACGAGTCAGGTGAAAGGATCTTAAGGAGACTCCTCTTTGAGGAACAAGTGATATATTCAGGTAGCTACTAATTCTAGGTAAGTTTGGAATTTTCCAATCACAACAGTGTCATAAGGATGGCTAACTGAATCACTCTTTGCAGCTATTCCTCAAAAAGGTAAACAATCAAATGGAGGCGCATGATTGGCTAAAACAGAGTGGAGGTGATGGTAGGAACACGACTTGGGCTCAAAAGCTGATGATAATGCATTCTCAATGGTTATTTACTGGAGGTTGGTTAATTTTTTAGTGAGCTTAAACTCTGGGGAAACATTTGCTCATTGCTTAGGTTTAATTTTTAACGAGCTTGAACTTCGCATAAAAATTGCTCGTGCCAGTCGTATAATAAGGATGTCTCACCGATAGGTTCAATTTTTAAGGAGCTTGCACCATTCGAAACTTTGCTCCACTCCTTCTCACATGCAAGCTAGGAGAGACCAACTATTGTCCTAGGGGTTAGTTAACTACTGAGGTTAGGTAGGAAAACTTTTTCCTTTACTTTGCTGGTGCCATACGGCCCCTGCAAAGGCAAATGGTCCCTTTGACCACTCACCTAACTTAAGCAGTTGAAGTTAGCGGAACTATAGAGTTAGCATTACGCTGGTCACTTTTCACTTGTACGCAAAAAGGTTTCCATGCCCCTAGGTATAGCGAAGTAGAGTTTCCAGATTACCCTTCAATTTGCAGACAAAACATTTGTTCTGTCAGGATAGGCCTACCTTTTCCAGGTTACCCTTCAATTTTTAGACAAAACATTTGTTCTATTGAGAAAGGCCTACCTTCTAATGGAGGTATCGTATTCTAGTCCAACCCCATTTCCCTAAACGGATGGCTGTGTCAAACTAGTCGTATTCCTACATGGAAACTTACCCTATACCTGAAGTTTTCCTGCTGAAGTAGACGAGGGTGCATGCCCCCTTGGTTTCAGTCACGTCCACTGAATTACTCGCGTTCTTCAGGTGGACGGACTGGAGATTGATGAGACATTCCTTGCATGAAAAGACCAGTTAGGGATGGCATTTGACTGTTATCTATGTCTGTGTCGGGGAATGAAAGTTGGTTAACGAGCTGGACCATTTGGCCTTCATGAAGAAAACACATTACTCGAAAGAGTGAGGAGACGATGGCTCCCATGCTATAAACATAGTCACACCCAAGAAGTAGATTATAATTAAAGGTCCTTGGACTACCATTACATTCAGATATATAGTTTTCTCTCTCAAAGTTATAGGAAAACTTGGAAGGATCCCTAACGGTCGACTGGTTCCTTTATCGAAGCCTGTTAGATTTCACATCTCAGGTAGAAGCGATGGCGAACCAAGCGCTTTCCAAGTAGTTGAGGAAAGCATACTCACAAAAGCCCCTTCATCTATGATGGTACCGACCATGACCATTCTGTAAGTTTGTACAATGATTCAGAATGGTACATTAGATGGTAAATGGGGTCTACCTAGTAGATTCCAATTGAAGGAAACAACCAGGTTTCTTGGACGTAGGACCGAATAGACGACCAGATATGACCTCGACAAACTTCCTTCCTATGGTAAAGGAATGGCTAGATTGCCCCCATGTTCATCGGAGTCTATGTTTACAAAAAGAATTTGAACGGTGTCATTCTCATTCTCTTCGGTGACTGTATCATTTGAAGACGGACCTTCCAGAGACAAGACCGAGTCGACTACCGCCTCAAGCTTTTTACTTTCGTTTGGGGTGGACTCAGAGGGTTTATCTTCAATGATAGATGCTTCGATTGACCACAAGGGTGTGTCAGTTGGATTTTCAACTAGTGATGGACACGACAAGAGTTTCTTGTACCCATGAGGAAGTTGTAGCGGTGAAGTAGGACGGTTATCCAAGACTCTTTTAGCTTCATCCAGGAAGGGACAACGATGGATGGGATGATTGCTTTCACATAGTCTACAAGGAAATTTACATTTTTCTTTCTATCCAGAGACTTCATTTTCGCTAGTTGATGGTGTACTCTCAACATGATCATCAGAGGTTGACGACACCAGATTGTGCAAACGAGGATACCAGTCCCTTAAGATCTGAGGGATGCAAGGAAAATCTCGATGATAGTGGTCCCCTTTGCAAATGACACATGGAGATTTCAGTTTGGATGGTGCAGTGTGTGGATTTTCGCTAGATGATGCATGGTTCCCCTTTTCACCTTTGGCCCCTTGTTCTTCTCTTTCTCCTTCTTCCCTTTCTTCTTCTTCTCAGTTACATGGTCTTTAGCTTCACCAGCTTTGCCAAGCGAAGAACAAGGAGGGGAGGGAGAAACAAGCGAAGCAGAAGGTTGGGGGGTAACTCTAGTATCATCTAGTTGCTAATTTGATTGTTCAGGAACCGCGGAAGTTTGAACAACAGAGGTCGAGAAGAGCCATATGGGCAAGCCAATTGTTAGTTCTGGGAGGGACAATGTGGCCATATGAGGTGCACCAACATCTCCCCAAGAAGAGAAAGGACTAGGATTTCCCCCAAGGAGAAATTCTTGGTTGGTGGACTCCATTTTTCTCAACCTAAGACCAACGAAGGAATAGTGACATTATTCCGATTAAAATAAATTTTAGACGCTTTGACACAACTTGATTTTTCAATTTCCAAGAGTCGAGAAAAAGCAAAAGATGACTCTAGTCGCCTTCGATTTTGAATGAGCCTGAAGTGACAAGTGCTCAGACGGACCTTTTCTTTTAAGGAGTCTGAAAAGGAATGAAAGAGACTACTCTGGAAATCTATACAAAGGGATTACCAAACCAATCATAAAACTACAGAATACTTTTTATGGTACGGTAGTCAATCTTCCTGAATGTTGTGTTCAGTGCATTGTGATTGATAGGGCAGAAGACATGGCTTCCTAAGGATAAAGGATGTAGCCTATTGTGGTCTCCCAATATATACTCAATGGTACATGGGAGCACAAGTCTGTACTGGCACTTGTTGTCTCAAAGAGGAGGAATCACCCAACCTACAATGAAAGCGATAGTTACCAGGCTTTACGACACTAGAATACATCTCTAGCCTAGACTTCTAAATGTTGTGCGTTAGGTTCCAAAGCATTTTTATGTTCATTGAATTTATTTTACAGTTGATCTTTCTTAAGAAGTTTTCCTTTCAGATTCACCATGTGATGTAGATATACAATTCCTAAAATGCAATCTAAGATGATAAACAATCGTTTTATCTTCTTTTTGAAATGAAAATCCTAGCTACTAAGGAAAGAGAAATGAGATTCTTTTCAACAAAGAGTAGATAGAACACACTAGATGCACTATCCTAAATCAACAAGCAGTCTAAATGCAAATGCACATGCATGTATTTGTTTTCGCTTTCTTAATGTGTGAATGACAAAAAGAATGTTAAGTACAAATTTGAATTGTTTCAAGTGACAATACTAACAATTTTCTTTTCACAAAACAAAAGGAAGATAATGATGACACTTTGCGATTTTTTAGTTGAAAATTGCATTCGACACTTGAAAAAATACTAATTCAAATAAAATACAAGAGTAATAGTGTAATCGACCATCAAGAACAATATACTTCTTTTATTTGACTGAAAATGACACTTGCGACAATTTCAAATCAAAAGACGACAACTTGATTACGCTACTTATTTGTAAAAGAGGACTGTAAATGGCGAACAATACATAAAATTTTTTATAGTTCTTTGTACTATGGAGGACAAATCATGCAAAGGAAGGGATTTTCCACAGAGGTATACTGATCACAGACAACAAAACTCCTGAATAAAGCTGAAGTGAGTGAACAAGAAACCAAAATCTATAAGCAGAAGAGGTCTTATCTAATCATCGCACCTGTAACATAGGGAAAGTGCGATGCATCTCACTTACTGCATGTAGGAGGTGTGATGCATCTAGATTCCCAAGAGGTGAAGGTGTGATGGTCTAGGGATGAGACTTCAACTTGGTTCCGAGTCACAGTTTGCAGCTTAGTTCAGGGATTTGGGCCGAGCAAATGATAGTCAGTAAATGCAAATCACAAGGGTTGATCTAATTAGGCTACTTGAGCCACCACCACGGAAATTAGGATGTCTGCAAATCAATTGTTCAGTTTATAAACAAAACCCGGAGATAGACTGAAGCAACATTGATCTACTTTGCACTTGCATAGCAAATGCAGTTCGAAGGCTAGCTGGAAATTGATGTTGAAGTTATCGACGGAAACCTCGATTACAACATCCAACTGGGAAGGCCCTGGATATATGCTATGGCTGCAGCTGTGTCTACGTACTTTAGGAATATTGCATTTCCTTTCCAAGAAGGAATTACAATCATCAACCAACAAACATTTCTCCCCAACAGTTCACAAGTTACAGGAAGCATTCCGATGATCCACGGAAGCCCTCATTCACTTCAAAATATCATAGTAGGCCTACTAAAAGACCCTACATTAATGGGGACTTTTGCCCTACTGCCTCCAAAAAATGTAGTGGAAGTAGCCATGGTAGGAACTTGCAATATGGTGTCTTCCATTTAGAAGATAACCGATCACGATGTTAGCATGGATCATCACGAGGTCTTGCCTCCAAGCCTAATATAAATATTGTAGCAATCAATGTTTTCGGCATGGGAGGTGAACCCAAATCAATGCTCGTCAAGCGTTTGGATAGATACGTCTAAGGAACATGGAACCCCTTCAGATCCTTGGTCGAAAGTACATCCTACAAATGAAGGAATTTTTCAATCAATGATGATTGACGGGGCACCATGGGAAGATTACCACCATCGTTCCCATCTTCCAGACTGTAAGGAAGATAATTCCAATGACCTTGATCATCCCTCAGTTTTTGATTTCCCATCAAATACTGTAAATATGGTGGATTCCGAGCAGAACCTATCTAATATTGAAGAGACTATCGCCATCAATATCTCGACCAAACTGAATGTTGTAGAGAATATTTATGTCAGCAAATCTTGTTCTACTTCAGAACTAGAAATATATTATGCTCTCTTTCATGAGTTCAGAGATGTCTTTGCATGGTCATATGAAGAAATGAAAGGCATTGACTCAAGCATAGTTGAACATGAAATTGATATGTATCCAGATGTCAAACTAGTACGACAACGGCTCCGGCAGGTGCACCCCAAGAAAGCCGCTACCATCAAAGCGGAAGTTGAAAAACTTCTCCATGCTAGTTTTATCTACCCAGTTCCTCTAACCGATTGGGTATCGAATATTATTCCTGTAATGAAAAAACAAGGAACAATTAGAGTGTGTGTCAATTATAGGGATGTAAACCAAGCTTGTCCAAAAGACAACTACCCTACGCCCTTCATCGACCAGATAATTGATGAATGCACCAGATGTGAAATCTTCTCATTTATGGATGGATTTTCTGGGTATAATCAAATAAATATCCGCCCACAGGACCAGTCAAAGACTGCATTTATTTGTCTGTGGGGCACATTCGCGTACCACAAGATACCCTTTGGATTAAAGAATGTAGGGGCAACATTTTAGAGGGCAATGAATTATGCCTTCCATGACATCAAGAACATCATTCAACCATATCTCGACGATCTTCCGGCTCATTCACGAAAGCGGACTGATCATCCACTGCATTTGAGAAGCGATATTTCTATATTTCCGACACTACAAAATATGACTCAATCCACACAAATGTGTGTTTTGTGTCGGTTCTGGTTATTTAATTGGCTTCGTGGTCTCGAAGGATGGAATTCGTCTCAACCTATGTAAGGTTCAGGCAATCATTGATTTGCCTCCAACTTCAAATTTCCTTCAGATTCAAAAACTCCAAGAGAAAGCAAACTTTCTGAGGAGGTTCATTCCAAAATATGCCAAACTTGCTAAAGGTTATACTTGTCTATTGAAAAAAGAAGTACCCTTCATCTGGGATTAGATCGCGCAAGCTTCCTTTGATGCTTTAAAGGAATCCCTAATAAAAGCTTCATTAATATATGCTCCTGATTATCAAAAAGACTATAACTTCTATCTGGCTGTAGCAGACACGAGCATAGCAATGTTTTAGTTCAAGAAGACAATGGAATTGAACATCTTATTTATTATTTAAGTCGAAACTTAAATGATACAGAAACTAAGTACTCCTATGTTGAAAAGATAGCTCTCGTAGCCGTTCAAGCGATACAGAGATTTTGACACTACATCCTCTTTCAAAAAACTACCATTTTCTCAGATTGCAACCCCATGACTTATATCTTGTCACGACAGTTATTGGGGGGCAAATATTCCAAATGGATAGCAATTTTGTAAGAGTTCAATCTGGAATTTGTAAAATCCAAATCAAAGAAAGCTCTGGTTTTCGTAGAGTTACTATGTGATCTCCCATCGTCATCCAACGATTCAACGTCAAATACAACAATCGTGGATGAATCTTTGTTTATGATATCTTCAAGCGATCCATGGTATGGAGATATAATCATTTATCTCTAGACCCAAACATATAGGTCTAATACCTCTCGTTAAGAGCAGCGATGTACTTGATACCAAGCAAAAGACTACATGATCATTGGTGACAAGATTTACCGTCATGGTATCGATACAATTCTGCAGAGGTGCCTCACACATGAGGAGGCCGAAAAAGCCCTGAATGATTGTCATTCAGGCACATGTGGGGGGCATCAATTTTGTTACGCTACGGCTCAAAATATTTTATGAGCAGGATACTTCTGGCCAACAATGTTCAAGGATTGCATAACTGCAGTTAGAAGTTTCCATGCTTGTCAAATCTTCGATCACAAAACTAGAATTACACCCGCACCTCTGTAGCCGGTAGTCAATGTCGGCCCATTGGCCAAATGGGGCATAGATTTCATGACATGTAACCCCACCTCGGCCAGGGGCATGGGTATATTATAGTCGCAGTAGACTATTTTACTAAATGGGCCGAGGCGATGCCTACATTAAACAACAGTGGCGAAACGACTACTTTTTTCTTTTTCAATCATGTAGTCTCCAGATTCGGTGTTCCATAAGCTATAGTCACAGATCATGGATCACATTTCCGCAATCACATGATGGTTGAGTTGGTTGCCAAATTAGGACTGTCCCACGACAGCTCTACTTCGTATTATCCACAAGCTAACGGACAAGTTGAGGCAATCAACAAGGTCCTGAAGCGCATGCTGCAAAGGATTATTGGAGTCCATAAATGGAGTTGGCACCTGATCCTGTATTCAGTCTTATGGGCCTACCGAACATCGGTAAGGAATGCGACCAGGTTTACACCCTTTCAATTGGTGTATGGCCTGGAAGCAATCTTACTGATTCAGTGCGAAATCTCATCCCTCAAACTCGTAGTCGACCTTCTCCCCGGAACTTCAGAAGAGGAGGCTCGTTTCTTGGAATTAATCCAATTGGATGAAACTCGTTTTGATGCCGCCTTGGCTAACGAAGCCCATAAGAAATGAGTCAAGGTGCAATTTGACAAGAATGTCAAACCTTGTGTCTTCTTAGAAGGCGACCTGGTCTTTCTTTACGACCAGGAGTCCGATAAGTTAGGAGCAGGTAAGTTCAAGTCTTTATGGATGGGCCCCTATATTGTTAAGTGTGTATTAGCAAAAGGAGCCTACGAGTTAGTGGATTATAATGGGATTCCATTGGCGCAATCCCGCAACAGGCTATACCTTAAGCATTACGATGCTTGACTCAGTATAGTAACCCCTATGCTTTTGTTATATTTTTGTTAGCAATCATTTTGGTTAGATGATCCACTTTTGAATTTGTTATAGATGTCAAACCCATTGGAATCATTTGTTGGATATGTTGATGGAGCAAGCCATAGTTCACGGAACCTATCTTTTGCAGCCTGGGCCATTTTTATCCAAGCAGTGAGCTAGTGAGTTTTAGAGGGGTATGTATTGGCTGATCAACAAACAATATCGCTGAATACAGTGCGTTCATAGAGCTCCTCTCTGATTCCATCACACGTGGCATACGCCAACTGGTTGTCAGGCTAGACTCGTAGCTCGTCATTCTACAGCTCACCGGTACCTATTATGTATGAAATTCGGCTATCTATCGCATGTTCCTAAGGGCCAATATTTTGGAAAGACAATTCGATTCAATCCAATATCAACATATTTCCATAAACTTAAACACATTAACAGATTCATTGGAAAATTATGTGTTAGATAGACATTTGTGACATTTATAAAAGAAAAGCATTTCATCAATATTTGCATTAGGATCATGTAACTTAATCAAAATGAAGCTCCGAAAATAAAAAATATATATATAACTGTTTATGGTTTACACATAATGTTCTATGTCCGAGACAAAATCGGTCAAATGACCCAAAAACTCAAAATACTAGGCGGCAGACTAGTCTAATGGTGCTGGTGATAACAAGTCAGCCTGTGAAATCATGCGTAAAAGCCTAGTCCATTGACGTGACATGCCAGTAGTATGTCGCTGTAATCTCAGAGGCAGCTCATCAATCCTCACATCCGGGATACCGAGAGTGAGGCCTTCAATCTAATCCTGCAATGCTGCAAGGGTCTTGACCACATCCAGGTCGCGAAGGATAGCCCTCCCTATGGCCTCTCCTACTGAAGCGGCAGCTGGTGCTCTCAGGTGCACTGTTGGTCACATCGGTCCAATATCTGCATGAGCACATGAGTTTTGATTAGTCTTGATAAAAGAAAGCATGGGAGCATTATAAAAGCAATAAACAGGGATATGGTCAGAAATTTTACCTATAGCACTCCACTGCTCACCAACTGGCAGCACTAAATCTAGGTCACCCCGGAAATCCATACCAGCATATGGACACTCGACATAAACCATCTCCTGACAGTTGAACCACTCAAAGAAAGCATCAGAGAAAGAAACTTGTGGCTGACCAGCATGTCGAGCCATAAGGTCAACCCATCTCTGCATCTGTGGCTCCGTCCGTGGTGGCAAACCGAGTGAAATGTAGTGTGGCTACATCAGTGGGATCTTCTCCAAGGCGAATGCGGTCAAAATGGAACCATAGCCCAAGTTCTTAAATCACCCATTTTTCACCTTGGTAAGTTGTTCTTTTATTACAGGGATTACTGCATCACACCAGTTGAACACTTTCGGTTCAAGGCATTCTAAGGCATACTGCATTTAGGACCTGTTGGCCAAGTGAAGAGTCGAACTGCCAGCCAATCTAGTAAAGGTGAACAAGATGGTCCTCAAAGACCAGTCAGTGACATCTCGGATGTTGATCTTGCCATCCCTACTCGGTTGAGATCCTTCTCTACAGTATCAGCAAATATAATCCCTCACGGATTCACCCCCATGGGCGGAACTTGATAGTGAGAGAGGGGCACCGCGCTTCGATAAACCGGTCAAAAAATAGATGTACATGGCAGTCAAGGGGATGGATTTTCCTCTAATCTGGAACACCTAGTTTGTAGGATCCCATGCATTGAGGAAATATTGCAACACATTGATTTGTTGCCTCATGCTAGAGATGCGGAAGAACTTGAGCAAACTACAGTTCCATAATGCAGTTATCGTACCCGGATTATGTAAAGAACCCATGTCCTCTTCTTCATGCTCGCGTTCTCGCCATGTAACAACCATTTTTCTCTGATGAATCTCTAAAAACAAACAAGAGAAGATTCAGGATCTTGATTTGGCAAAAAGCAGGCAAACTTTCTATGAAAAACAGTGCATAAATTTCCCTCATTGCGTCCATCGTACCCTAGCTATGTACGATGCATACTAACTGGCTAGTGGCTAGCCCAGTATGCATCACACCTTTCGATGTACACAGGGTGCGATGGGGGGCAGAGTGAATTTTTCAAACCCCAGAGGCCCAGGAAGACATGGAAACATGCTCAGAATTCAAAAAGAAAGGAATGCCACTGAAGAGCACAGGTTTAGCTCCTACCTGGTCCAGACGGTGCGAAGAATCGTCCACAGAATCTCCTAGAATCAGCTAGTGAAAATCAAGCGGAAAAAAACCTCCAAAGCTCCAACAATCTCAAGTTCAAATGAAAACTTAAAATGAGGGGTAAAAACCACTTTTAAGTTACTTTTCACGTAATTCGAGTAGGGTAATAGTGTTTTAACTCATTTTTCAAAAATGTATTTTCATTCCTAATTAGTTTGATGGAGAAATTGAATAGGTAGTATAAACATCAAAAGAACATAGTGTTAACAATGGGTCAAATATCAATGACCATTATCACGAGCAGTTGTTATGCGAAGTTCAAGCTCGTTAAAAATTAAACCTAAGAAATGAGCAAATGTTTCACCAGAGTTTAAGCTCACTAAAAAATGAACCAAGCTCTGGTAAATAACCATTGAGAATGCATTATCATCAGCTTTTGAGCCCTGGTTTTGTTCCCTCCATCACCTCCACTCTATTTTAGCCTAAGATGCACCTCCATTTGATTATTTACCCTTTTGAGGAACAACTGTGAAGAGTGATTCAATTAGCCATCCTTGTGACACTGCCATGATTGGAAAATTCCAAACCTTACCTAGAATTAACAGCTACCCGAATATACCACTCATTCCTCAAAGACAAGTCTCCTTTAAGCTCTTTTCACCTGACTTGTAAAATATGAAAAGATTTCCAAGCAGTTGGCCTCTCCAGCTCGTTAAAGCTACCGAGAGTGCTATCCTTCCTCTAGATTTTAATCTTTTTGGACCTGAGGGATTATTACACAAAAACATCGAGCGCTTGTCTTGTTTGGCTCGTTAAAACTATAAAAAATTCATCCCTTTCATATTATTTTATACTTTTTCAGACTTAAGGGATTATATGACGAAAAAGGATTACCGAAGTTTTCTTTCCATCCCTTTTCAGACTCTCTAAAAATGAAAAAGGACCGAGTTGTCTTTGTTGTTAAACTCCTTAAAACCAATAGTGACAAACTTGTCCATGCAGATAAGAATGAGTTTCATTGTTGCTAAGCTCGTTAAAACATAGCAACAGGTTTGCCCGAAGGGAAAATTATAGAACAAGCATATGTTATCCTCCTCAAGCTTGACAAAAATAAAGAGGTACTGGTCAGCAATGATTGGGAAAAAATTGGGAAGAAAACTTTAAGAAACTTTTTTGTAGCGAGTCACTCTTGAACATGACACTTTCACTCCATCACCATGATTGAGTCGGGTTGGGTTATTCTGTTCACCGGTCATATTACCGTTGGTCCATCGTACCATCCATCTTTGGGGTTAACACTACCAATCTGTTTCAGTGTCGCTGATATGTTCAAGAGAAGTCGATCAGAGAATTCACCAACCCATCTTGTGTCTCATCCACTATAATACCTTCACGCTCCATCCTTTCATGACCGCCACCCTAAACCCTGTATCATCAGATCATTTTCACCTCCAAAATCATTTGCTCCATTCCATGTCGTAGACGTGGGATTCATTAAGGCCCTCCTATGATGGGTCACTTATTGTCAACGACATCTCATTATCCAAGAAGTCGACCTAGGAACAACCCTTTCAGTACTTTGAAGCTTGCATGCCT
The DNA here is from genome assembly GCA_000404065.3 of Pinus taeda. Lineage (NCBI taxonomy): Eukaryota > Viridiplantae > Streptophyta > Pinopsida > Pinales > Pinaceae > Pinus > Pinus taeda. Next base: position 53,117 of record APFE030014168.1, on the reverse strand, counting down.
CAATGGAAAGTTTCTCACTTCTAGTGACAGGTTTACATCAATGGCCTTTGACCGAAATATTTTGCATGGTGTTCGACGCCAAGTCCCTCTTTCACACCACATGAATTTTACTATAGTACCTTGAGGGTCATCATCATTATTGGTGATTCCTCTTGCGCCTATTAATAGCTTACATCATTGGCTGGTAATCAAGCGATGTCTTTCCATGTTCGACTCCAAAACATTTTTCACGTGGATCGACTTGTACTTCAGGTGAAGATTGGACGAGTTTGAAGACCCCAGATCTATTTTCATCCATCGAGGCTATGATATATTTAGGAAAATAAAGAAATCAAATGTACATCATTGCTACACAGATGATCATCCAAATCAAAGGATGATGGCTCTACCAGAATCATCAGTTTTCCACACAGACGGCTGTCTGTTCTATGTACATGAAAATTAATTTATAAAGTTGAGCATGGAAATTCCTGCCTCAGCTAGATCATGAAAATGTTATGAAGATAATGTATTGTATTGTACCTTATTATAGGTCACCTTCCAGTTCGAAAGAACCTCAGATCCTCATGATAAAGCATTTCACCCGACATCAATGATCTACGACCTCATCCTTTAGGGGGCAACTGTTATAGACATATTTGGGCACTGCAACCCCAATCACATATGTCCATAATCCAAGGGCTTCTGATTCCTTAAAAGTGTTGTTTCATGCCCTAAAGGAACAAGGTCAGTTGATTACATCATCTCCGAGAAGTTCTCCACAGAAAACTGCTCAGAACTGGTCAAAACTGGACCATACAGACTACTCAGTGTAGAGGGTGCGATGCATCTCACTTGCTCAGTGTAAAAAGTGTGATGCATACTAGAAAGCCCTTTTGTAGGGTGTGATGGGTGAGAGTAGACAAATGGCAGAGACAATTTGCAAGGTGGATGATCATGGAATCTTCCAGAAACTTCTCCTTTGACACTTGCCTCTTTGAATTTTCCCAGGGATGAGTAAGAGATCATCAATCTCCAAGTGGAATCAAGAAATATCAGAGAGAGGACACTAATCAAAATCCAAGAAGCTGACTCACCCCCTGCAATCATCTATATACGGATCCCTCATCCCAGAGATCCAAAGGCTGGAATCTTGTATCTTGTAAGGAAGTGCTATTGGTTTCCTGGTGCAATATCATAGTGTTGGGCGATATAAGCTTTTCATGAGGTGAAGAAGGGCTTTCATGCTGGGAGGATGATGCTGGGTCAGATCAATGGGTTGTAATCCTCTCTTCTAACCTCTATATCAATAAATCTATTCGAGTTTTCCTCCATATTCTTGTATGTTAGCTGATATATGCATGCATGTGGTCAATATGTATCTAGTCCTATATTGTTTATGATTTTAGATCTCTGCACTTTGAAGGTATTATGCTAATTTGAATTTACAGGTACTCTTTGAAGCAGAGTGGTCAAAGGAAGAGCAACAAACATCTGTCAAAGAGGAGAAGGAAAAAGAAGAGAACCAAGTGAAAGATCAAGGTTGGTATTCTTTGCTCCTCTCCTATCTACTTCTCATAAAGGAAAGTGAAAGTAACTTTAATCTGTTTGTTTCTAAGTCCTAGGAACAACCCTTTTAGTAATTTGAAGCTTTCATGCCTCAATGGAAAGTTTCTCACTTCCGACGATAGGTTTACATCAATGGCCTTCGACCGAAAGATTTTGCATGGTGTTCGATGCCAAGTCCCTCTTTCACACCATGTGAATTGTACTGTAGTACCTTGACGGTCATCATCATTATCAGTGATTCCTCTCGCACCTGTTAACAACTTACATCATTGGCTGGTAATCAGGCGATGTCTTTCCATGTTCAACTCTAGAACATTTTTCACGTGGATCGACTTGTACTTCAGGCGAAGAGAGGATGAGCTTGAAGACTCTAGATCTAGTTTCATCCATCTAGGTTGTGAAATATTTAGGAGATAAAGATATCAAATGTACATAATTGCTGCATAGATGATCATCCAAATCAAAGGATGATGGCTCTACCAGAATCATCAGTCTCCCACACAGACGGTTGTCTGTCCTATGTACATGAAAATGAATTTATAAAGTTGAGAATGGGAATGCCCACCTCAACTAGATCATGAAAATGTTATGAAGATAATGTATTGTATTGTATCTTATTACAGGTTGCCTTCCAGTTTGAAAGAGCCTCAGATCCTCATGATAAAGCATTTCACCTGACATCAAAAATCTACGACCTCATGCTTTAGGGGGAAACTGTTATAGACATATTTGGGCACTGCAACCCTAATCACATATGTCCATAAACCAAGGGCTTCTGAGTCCCTAAAAGTGTTGTTTCATGCTCTAAAGGAACAAGGTCAGCTGATTACATCATCTCCCAGAAGTTCTCCACAGAAAACTGCTCAGAACTAGTCAAAACTAGACCATACAGACTGCTCAGTGTAGAGGATGCGATGCATCTCACCTGCTTAATGTAAAAAGTGTAATGCATTCTGGAAAGCCCTTATGTAGGGTGCGATGGATGAGAGTAGACAAATGGTAGAGATAGTTTGCACAGCTACTAGTCCCACTAAGATGGGTAGCTATCTTAGAAACAAACAAATTAAAGTTACTTTGGCTTTCCTTATGAGAAGTAGATAGGAGAGGAGCAAAGAATACCAACCTTGATCTTTCGCTTGGTTCCCCACTTGTTCCTTCTCCTCTTTGACAGATGTTTGCATCTCTTCCCTTGACCATTCCACTTCAAAGAGTACCTGTAAAGTCAAAACAGCATAATACCTTCAAAGTGTAGAGAGCTATAGTCATAAATAATATAGGACTAGATATATATTGACCACATACATGCATATATTAGCAAACATACAAGAATGTGGAGGAAAACTTGAATAGCTTTATTGATATAGAGGTGGGGAAGGCAGCTTTGGCTCTGGGAAATCGACTCAGATTTGCAAAGGTTTCTGTGGGGTGAGGTAGGCAAGTGTTTTAGCACTTTGAAATGAATGTTATGGTGAGTCTAAATACTGGTGAGGAGTTAGATAGGGCACGCAAATGTCATGAGTCCTCTTCAATCAGTAGAAAACATTTAAAACTAAATAAACCCTAAGGCAGAGCACTAAAACACCAATGGATTCCACCCTTTAATCTTGATTCATTTATTTATGTAGAAGAAGATAGATGATGAGACATATAAACATAAGATAAACTGAATAACAAAAGAGAAAACAATGCTAATTCACATCCCACAAAATGCTACAAAACCCTGGTTTATTTCCTTGCCAAACTGCAGAAGTGATGTACAAAGTAGCTTAATGCATCCACAAGAGTCCAACCTTGAAAAATGACTAAGAAAGTACAAGATATAGGAATAAAACCACCTATGCTAGCCATTAGGGGTCGAATCCATGATTCAAGGAGTTGTTTCAACAAGATCTAAACTAGGAACTGAAAAATAGGCAGTGGAATAACTTGCCTCTAAAACTATGAAAACTGATTCATTCAGTTCAAAACCATCTAAAACTGATGTATCTACCTCCTTAAGTCAATTTTCATCATATTTACATCTAAGTACATCAATTTACATCATGAATTTGACCATGAGAGAGAAAAAGTCAAACTGATAGAAAACAAGGCGAAAATTTTGAGTTTTGAGAAAAATTGGCAAAATTTTCTCTATGCGTAGCACCACTGATTCTATGCGTGGTGCATTTTCTAGGCTAGTTTTGGAAGGCTTCCCGAAGTCCAAATCAGGTGCAGAATAGCTCATTGGAAATATTGGTGAGTCTAATTTCTGGGATGACTTGAATTTTTTGATTTGGAGTCCATTTGACCCTCCAAAAATGTTGGGTTGTGTTATATTCTTTCCACATAGTTAACAGGGAGTTTGAGGGGTACACGTAACCCCACTTTATGGGGTCTGGGGCAGCGCCCCGGAAAATTTTGGTTTTGGACCCTATGTTAGGGTGGGCGGACCCACCTATGGTTTTGTGCATGATTTTCGCACATGTTTTTTGGACGCTATGGTTTTCGGTCCATGGTATTGGATCGATGGTTTTTTGTTCCATGGTATTGGATGCTTCGGCATGTATAAATATGTATTGTAATATTGAAAGGAATATAATGAAAAATCA
>APFE030014168.1:25637-40810 GCA_000404065.3 Pinus taeda | reverse complement strand
CAGATGAATAGCATGATCATGATCATGAATAGGTGGGAGACCTTTGGGAGTCTAAAATACCTTGGAATGATTGTCCAATATTTTTTGGAGATCTGGAGAAATAGATGATTCCGATGTGGAAACATCTAGCAAACATAATTGTGCAATTACACCTCTTTGTTCCTTTTTTTAGAAGCTTTGTCATACCGTTAGAGCTTATTATCTTTCCCGATTTCCCTGAAATACCCCTTAATTCAACTTCCTTTCCTTCCTCATAAAATTTCATGAAACATTCTTGGAAATTAAAAGCTATTGTACCCAAGGATTGTAGCCATTGGACTCCTAGTACAACATAAGCACCTCCCATTGGAATGGAAAGCATTGGGCTAGTCAATAAATATTATATCATGGATTGCTTGATATTATGACACTTTCCAGAGAAATTTATTGTTCCTCCATTTGCAACCATCACTTGACAATCTGCCACTAGATATAGGAAGAAATTCAATTCTTTTGCTACCTTACAATGAATAAAATTGTTGGTACTTCCTGAATCAATCAACACTATTACCTTTTTCTTCTTGATTTGTCCTTCTATCTTGATGGTTTGAGGAGTGGTAATTCTAGCCAAGCATTATAAGATATGGTCAGATTCATTTCTTCTTTATCTTGGATTTGCTCCTGGATTATATCCTCTTCCTTTGACCTTTCTTGCTCCTTTTCTTCTTCCTCATCACAATCTATGTAGAATAATTTCTTCTCAGCACACTTTTGACCCTTTGTGTATTTGATATCAAAACTGTAACAAAGCCCTTTTGTTATTTTTTCTTCCAATTACTGTGGTGTCAACCTTATAGGTTGTGGAAGGCTAGGGGTAACAACACTTCCATCTTTATAGTTGTGAGTGGTATGCTTCCTCGTTGCCATAATTTTTCTTTCCATTTTTCTTGCTAACCTAAATTCCTTCTCTAATGAATCAGGTTCCCAAAGGCAAACATCATGTTGGATATTATCCTTTAAAGTCCCTATGAACACATCAATCCTATGCTCCTCTGGAATATTTTTTATCCTTATGTTCAATTTTTGGAACTCCTCAATTTGCTCCATTATTGAACCCTTTTGTTTGACTTATCAATTGGCTAAAAAAAGTGTTTCTTTTTGTATCCTCATAATGTGCTATCAATTCTTCCGTAGAAATTTCCCAAGTGATAATTTGTTTACGAGAGCAAAGCCATTGATACTATACAAACTAATTTGGTTCCAAATATAAAGTTTCAATACATGTCTTTTGTGTGTTTTGCACATTATAGAGATCGAAAAATTGCTCCATCTGTAATATCCAAGTTGCAGGATCCTTGCCATAAAACTTCCTCATATCGATTTTTGGAATATGGTGGGTCTTTGATCCAACATTAGAGTCTATGGAATCATGATTAACATTTCTTTTGTTCCCATCATGAGTTTCCTTTACTACCCTTTCACCATTAGTGACCATTTCTTGTAGCAACTTATTCATATTTATATTCAATTCTTCCATGTCTGTCTTCAAATGTATCTTCAAATCATCCATCTTAGCTTCCATGCCTTTCTTTATAACATTCATCTTAGCTTCTACATATTTCTTTAAACCATCCATCTTAGATTCTTTTCCTTTTTGTGCATGTGACAGTTGTTGCACTTGGTCTCGTAATTTTGATATATCATGTTTCATTTCTTCCTCTTCTTCATGAGTCATGCTAGAGATTTCAGGTTGCTTACTAGGTGTTTGCATTTTCTTTCCTTGAGGCATCAATTACTAATAATAATTCTTTACTATGCCCTTTGAATTCCTTCAAACTAATTTTTCAAAACAAGCTTTATGCAAAAATTTTAAAAAAACTACACACCTTTTTTCAATTTGTAGGAGCTTGACATTGAATATGATGTCTCTGTAATTTCGGACCATCCAATTCTGAAATTGTGATTTGTAGTAGCCCTCTACATCCTCTTTCTAATGCCAAAAGTCTGATCCAAATTGGATTCTCCAAGAAAGAGTTATTCAAAATCTCCCACAGTGACCTGATTATAGACTAGTTCAGTAGAGCGAACTTGTACGACGTGCCATGAGTCACTGTTTCAACCTTTGGCTCTCAAAAATATATACCAGAAACTAAGTCCGTCCTCTTTCTATACATTCTTACGAAATTTCAATCTGATGCTCAGAGAGAAAGTTATGATGATTTTCCCGAGGTCACCTGTTTGGAATGCAATTCAAGAGTCTGCAAAAAGACCAACTTCCTCAGATCATATCTCCGTAAAAATAGTGCAAAAAGTTCTGACATTTGGACTCGAGGTTCAGTGCGATTTCTTCTCAAATGGGTTTTTTTTTTAGCTTTTGAAACATTGCAGAACAAAAGTTATAATGAAAATTCCATGATGACTTATTTGGAGCAGCGAAACCCTGGAATCCAAAGCTTTGATACCAAATGTTATGAAACCAGCTCAAGAAAAAGATGGAAAAGATAGATCAACGCCTTAGAATTCAGCCTCTTTGAGGGGGCAACCTCCTTTACATTACATAAATGAACAATTCTTTGATGATTCAAATGAAAAACCTCCTTTCTATATATAGGAGTCTAAGGAGTCACAATATAACCCAGCTGACCTAACAATAATAATATAAAGCCACAAAAATAACAATAGAGGGATTCTATGTGGCACAGTAATAAAAATATGGGGACAATAGGGGTACAAAAATATTAATAAGGGATAAAAATACAATAGTAATGGGGTAATCACTAGTATTCTAGGGACCTATCATACATAAATCAGTGATGTTAGCAAAATCTTCTTGATAGGTGTCTCCTTTTCTCATAATATTTAGTGTTTAAATCTGTTGTTCCTTCATGCCTTTAATTAATGTTGTTTTTAGTACATTGTCAGGTAAGGGTACTGATGCATAAGGAGATCTTTGAAGATTATACTAAAAACATTCAACATATTCTTCTAGTGTCTCATTAGGTCTAGCTACCATCTAAAATATTTCATCCATTAACTCTCTAGACCTACAATAATCTTGATATTTTTTCAAGAAAGCAACTTTCATCTGATCCAAGTCATTTATAACACCTCCACCTAACCCCATAAACCATCATAAAGTAGCCCCTTTTAATGTAGAGGGAAATAATTTCATCTTTTGGGGATCAGTGGTATAGTCGTACCCTCTGCACAACACATCGAATTCAAACAAGAATGAGTCTGGATCTTCCGATGTTAGGCCATGGAATGTAGGGATATGCTGGAGAGGAATGGCCTTCATAGGTGCATTAACTGCAGTGTCTACAATGGGATATTGCAATGTGGAAGTTTTGGGGGTTTGCTACTTCTAGGCCATTTGGTCAAATATGTGCCAATACCCTTCTGGGATTTCTAGGAGGGTATTCCTAGGCTAGCTAGAAGGAGCAATAATGGCTTTAATAGGGATGGCCTTAACAACACTTCCTTTGTCTGGGATGATGAGAGTTCCTTGCTGAACTAATGTCTGGGGGGATTTTAGCTCTTCAGGTTCTTCAGCTTCATTCTGGGTGATTTTTATAGGACTTCCCTTATCTGGGTTGCTTAATGGCTGAATTATTCCAAGAGGAGATCTTGGTTCTTCAGTTTCCCCTGTTTCTCCTCTTCCTTCATAGAGATTACTAAGGTTCCCTTCTTGTAATGATTTTGGGCTAGAATTCTCAATTTCTTGAAAATCTTGCTCCTTTGTTTGGCTATGTACCTCAGCAAAGGCAACAAATGGTGATTCTGTTGCCCGAAGGGAACTAGTAGGTTGTCTAGAAGTAGCATTTCTAGGTCCTACTAAAGGCTGAGATTCTACTTTTTTAAGGATTTCATCTATAAAGGCCGATCGGCCAAGGGTCACTAGCCCCTTAGCTTTATCAAGCTTGGGTAGTGGTTTAAGATTCTTTTCAGGCTTTTTGTGCTTAATCATGCACACAAATCAAATACTTATTTCTATCCAAAATAATAACAAATTTGCAGGAAAGTGGGTGGGGGAGTAGGGCTATTACATGCTCCGTACAAAGGTTCTTACCTTCCATTTTTAAAACCCAACTCTCTCCTAGCAGGTACTTACACTACTCTTTCTTCAAAAGAAACAAATGGCTACACTCTTCCCCGTCAATGATGCCAAAATGTTGAGGAGTAAAAAGGGTCTCTTTAACCTTTATTTACGCTACATTAATTATCAATCCAGATGCGATTTTTTATCTCAAGAGTGTACTCAGTCTGAGGCGGTCACTTGTATGAGAGTAATGCTAGCAGTATAGTGTTTTACAAAAGTAAACAAATGTTGGAAACAACTCTAAATGTAATGGCAAGAAACTTAAATGTTTTGGAACTAAATCAAGAAACTACAGCGATCATCAATCAAGGATGCAGTAATGAGAACTCCTTCCTTTGTAAACTAATGCAAATGAGAATCAATCAAAGACAAGATATCCAATCTGGGAACTAGACAACAGTAGTCAATGTTTGCTACAGTTGTGGATCTTTCTGTTCACACCAAAGCAAATGCTAGAAATAACAATTCAATTAATAGAAAAGGAACAACGAATAATCTATTGAAAAGATCAGACAACAAAGCCTAATCTATAATAATGAATTAAGCAGCAATTTTAACTGAAAGGAATGGAACAACAATCTTTAACTAATAAATGAATTGAACAACAACTAAGAAAGGAATGACAAACCTAAGTAAGTCTATGAAATATTGAACGAAAAACTTAATCAAATGCAAACACACAACAAATCTAGAATGATTAAATCAGTAATATTGTTCTAGTGTAATAAGCATTAACCATAGTTATATGCGAACAAAAACTACAGTTGTAATGGAATAGTAATCGAATGAATAAAAATCACAATTATAGGTGAACCATAGCTAAATGAACAACAATGTCAATCTGTAAATGAATAGTAATGTCAATTTGTAAATGAACAACAATTTCCGAATTAAACAATGTGATATTATTTCAGCATAACATTTTCAATTGCAATGAATAATCTTACTATTCAATTACTAATTCAAAGAAATGTTTAGGAATGGAAGATTACTTAATAAAGCAAGTAAAGGAAATCAAACCACACACAACTGTAATCAGAAAGTAATGATATAGAAAGCAAGTGATCCACTACGGCTAGGCCCTTAGCCACCAGGGATGCACTGTTGTGGTTACTCCAGAATCAGATATCGAACAACAATGAAGTTTATGTATTAATCATAAAAACAAAGTTACAGTGATCACTCTTTAAAGAGTTTCAATGATCAAAGTTCAGATTGCAACAACAAATTCTATAGATCAACAATAATCCACCCCTTGGGCTAGCAGTGTTGTCCCTTTTTATAATGGCCAAACGGAAATACCAAAAATACAAATAGCCTTGAGGTAGCGATCCCTCAAGATCAAAGGATCCTGAGGGATTCACCATATCTTTAACCTTTAGTTATCTTTTTGTCCTCTTGTGTTGACACTTCATTTCTTCTTCCTTTTCTTGGCCCATGCGCTCCGATATCGATTTCCTTGTCTGGATGCGGTTCCCTATCAAAGGGACAATAGTTGGTTTTGCCTTGTCTTTTCCTATGGAATGGCGATTTTCCATTTCCTTCACTTTCAGCATAGAAAGAGACAACGATTAATCATTTTACATCAGTCACAAATCCCCTTAACTCTATCATAATCCTTTATCATATGACCATCTTAGAATGTAAAGAAGCTATCAATTAAGGGAAAAGATAGAGAAATAAGTGGCAATTACATAACTTTTCTAGTGCTCAACAGTGCCATACCTCTCCTATGTCAAAATTCATCTACTTGAGCAAGGCCTTAATAGCTCTGGAGGCCTGCTTAGAATTAACAAGAAAAGGTCCCACAGACATTCCTAACTTGAACATATGCCCCTTATTGGTAGGGATAAAGTGAAGTTGGTATATATCTAGACTTTTCCTAATGAATCCTAAAGCAAAGATCTTCATAGGCATGAGGACAGGTAGGTGGTAGGGGGGTAGTTCATACCCATAGATCCTAATCTCTATGTGGTCTTCAAACAAATACCAGTCCCCCACCTTGGTGTTCGTGTTGAGTTGAACGAGTACTTTCTATTCGGGTAGAACTCTAGGAGTATGAAAACCATGAATGATCCTATAGGAAATCGCCATATAGGTGGAGATAAGCTGTGAAAAAATCTGAGAAACTAGTATTTTTCTGACAGCCACATCCCAATCAAAAATTGAGTTCTTCTTCTCGTCCCTAGAGACCACGTTTAGGCCTAGAAACTCAAATTCTTCAATAGGAGAGTATAGAGAAAGGTAAAATAGCAAGGAGTAGTATCTAAAATATGAGGTAGTGGAGAAGTGATGCATCTAGAACTTGATGTCTTCATCCCGGTAAGTTGCGATGTGAAGCACACATCCAAGCTACAACATTTCCTTGAGGAAGCCTAGGGTGGCCTTATTGGATATGGTGTCATATTTTTCTCCTAGAAGATGAGTAATAGTGGATAAGATAGGTTGTATTGACTCTTCAAAGTGGGAAAGGGAAAAACTATCAACAACAGCTAAGGTATCTAGCCCAGGGCCTAGGATCATTTTTAGGAATGATTGTTGCTCAGTGATAGGGAGAGTGGAGTAACAATACATCAAGGTAGTGTTAGTGAACTACATTAATTTTTGGGGAGAAGGGTACATCAAGGCCTTCTAAATCAGTGATGGGGTGATTTCTAGGATATTAACCCCTTGAGATGAATGAAATAATTGTTCTTGTTGATGTAGGCTACTGACCAACTAGGAGACAAATTTCAGGAAACAATGCACGAAGGGTTTAATATGGTAGTACAAACTTGATTCTACCACTCATAAATGGTTTTACCCCCTAACATATTGGTCAAACATGTCATCTCTAAGATTTTATAGGTTGTAGGAGCAGGCTAGATCAACGATTTGTGCTTCCAAATCAATGAGGGGGTCAAGACTTGATGACGGATTGGGTTCGCAAGTTATTGGATCTTTTGGGGGTTTGGATGGCTTAAAGGCTATAATTTCTCAATTTTTAAACTATTATCCTGTGGAAAACATGGATTATAGGTGCGAAAAATACCTAATCACTGTAGAGGAGGATGAAAATGACACCAGGATGAGCTATCAAGATAATAGGGGTGTGAAAATAGTGTTATGAGAGGGTCATAGGTGGGAGAATCACTGAGAAACAATGAAGGAATTTTGAAATTTGTGCAGGGCGAAAGTCATTTATAAGTAGTGGGAGCCAAAGGTTAGGTCACCTCATGATGATGTCACTGAGGTTAGACATGCGTCACAATAGGATTCAACAATGGTAGGTGAGATGGCATAAAGGAGTGGGGGGAGAACGGGGCCATTACAAACTTTAGACTTTACCTTTATAGTGTCGGTGAATAGAACCTTGACATATAGCATGGTCCCCACCTAGTTCCAGAGGTCGAGCAGCAGCGAGGCGAGAACCTCCTCAACCCATCCAGAATGAATTTCCACCATTGGATTGGAAGTTGACTACTAAAATCTGGAGGGGAAAATAGATTTATTGTCCACCAAGATTTCTCCTCTGGACTACTCCGAAAAGTGGCAAGGTCGAGATGGATGGTGATCCACCCAAAAGTTGCGTGCTATTTACTAGTAAGTTTTACTATAGGATTCCATGGTCTGATAACAGTTTTATTGAGCCTATCACTTGTTGTCGTGTGTCGCAAAGGCAGCATAAAGAGAAGGATACCTCTAAGGCCCTGAGAACTTATCTCTTGCCTCTGATAGGCAGCCTGTTGCCCTATATTCTAATATTTAAACTTCTTCTTAGGTCCCCTTTCCAAAAAATGAAACCTCTTTCCTAGCCTTTGTAAAAAATAAGGTTTCTTAAGCATGAATGTAAGGAGATGTAGTGTAGGTGACAACACATCAACTACATAAAATAAAAATTACACATGTCATTATGAAGGCCTAACCTAGTTACACTTTTCAACACTCCCTCTTAACTAGGGAGGTATTCATAATGGTACTTGGTCATTCCCAATCTAAAGAATTTCTCATAAGAAGGGTCGGATTTGTAACCCATATGTTTAGCATCATATCAACAAGAATTTTCACAAACAATTTCCTCGACTAACTTATCTATTTCTCTAATATATCTGAGCACAATGCTACCAAGACCAATGATGTATAGACACCCTCACCATTGTCTCTCTCGAAACATACCCCACCCGGTTTCTTAGGGTGGATTCCACCAAGACAATTCTTATCTTGGATTCCTAGTCCTCAAAGAATATCGTTCTGCTATGAATACTCTTATCTAGGATTCCCTAACTCATCCTTAAAGGGTATCAGATGTCAGATGTTTACCCAATTCTCCATTTTGTCTTCCCAAGTGAAGACAGGAATGATGTGTCTATCTCTCCCTCTTAATTCGGGAGGAAATATCTATTCTAATAAAGGAATGTACTAATTCCTACGGAAAGAATGTACATAAGCTCCCTCTTGGCTTAGGAATTTTTGTCTTCCAAGTTTCTACCAAGTAATAAATTTTTTCCAATCTCCCTCTTAATTAGGGACCTATAGCATCTCATTAGGTTGAGATGATGGGATAAATCGTTGCTTGAAGAACTCCTCCTCATGATGTCATAAAATTATTTTTTGTTATCTAGGAGGCTTCATGTTTGGGGCTTCTTCATAGGGAACAAACCATCAATCACTTTCATGCATTTAGTCATGTCATCATTTCTTTCATCAGAAAGAGATTCATCAGTTCTTATATGGCCTTCCTTCATCCCATGATGCCTTATTCATGCCATGTTTCCTTAAGGATATTTCATTCTACTACATGAACATCATGGGTGGAAGATACCCATAGATCTTCCCTTGGTAGCCCTGCCTAAGCCCACCCAGATATTTGTTCAAAATAAATAAATCAGAATTACCTTTGTGATGGTATTTCATCATGATATCCCCTAATTTGCATCAACATCCTAAATACATATCGATGCATATCCCAAATATATATATTGTTAAGGGTCTCTTTCTTTTCCATATTTTATCAAAGTCTACATATCTTTCTTAGAGATAGTCTAGTCATATTTCTTGGTTTCTTGGATGTTGATTACCTTTTCCATGGTTTCATATTCCATGATCTCTTCCTTACTTTATTTTACACATTCCATTCCTAGGAACTTCCAATCAAAGTTCCTCCAATTAATATCAACCACCTCATATTACATATGAGGGCACATTATGTTGATTTCATCTAGTGTATGTGTGACCCATGAATTCATGTATCTCTTATGTTAGAAAATTATATATTATAGAGAAATGGAACACATAAACATAGAAAATAAATAAAACAAGAGAGACACAGATATACGTGGTTCATCCATTTTTAGCTACGTCCACAGAGAAACAACCAGTCAACAGATCCGCTGTAACACCCTCTTCGCTCTCAATCTCCTCTCTCTTCCTCACTCAGAATATAGAGATACATAGACGCAATACAGTTCCCTCATATATAGTGAGGGGTTTCCTTCTAGGGCAAAAACCCCTAAATTAAACATAACTTCTACCGTAATATCATCCGCCTAATGAACAACCCAGATTGACTAGAAATTACTAGAATTTTACAAGGAAATATTACATCTATTTTTAGCTTCGAGCGATCAATGACCCCCACGGGGGGGGACAAGTCCCCCACGTGGAGGGGTGTATAGTCTTCCTGGGGTATATATCCAGCTAAAACCTTTGAATACAAAAGATAATTAGGCTCCACACGCAACATATTCGAAGGAGGAGATCCTTTCTTTTGATTATTATCTCAGTATAGAGAATTGATCGATATTACGTGGAACCATATGACATGAATCTATAATATTGAATGTAATCATACATACCTCATTTATATTTTGGTCATCCAAACATCCTACAACAACTTCCTTGGTTGAAACAGATTCAATCCCTTGATCTTCTTCACCTTTTACGTCATCATACTAGCATCTTGTGAATTCCACAAGTTTGGAATTCTTGATGAAACAATTGCTTCTCCACTTGATCGATGAACCTTTCGATGATTTTTCCATCAAAGAATATAGCAGATGTTTCATTTTCACTAATGTATGATGAGATTTGACCTGGATGACCTTTCTCCTTTCCACAAGTTCCACTTATATTTCCAATGGGGTTCCCAAGAGCTATATCCTTCATTATTGAATGTGATAGATTCAAACCATCTTTCATTCTTCTCTATGATGGTGTCCCTAGATCTTACTTCCAATGCTTCTATGATGCCTTGATGCATCCCATTATTTTTCTTAGTGAATCATAATAGCCATATCTGACAAGAGAAGACTTGGGAACATGAAAATAACTTATGAGAGGAATACTATCTCAATCATAATAGATATCTCTTACTTCCTCCTTCTTGTAATTCTTCATTTCAGCTTCCTCCCCTTCTTCAGTGATATGGGGTTCTTCTCTTCCTCTTTTTTTATTGTCCTTCGTAGTCTTAGGAAAATGATCTGAATGTGTAAACTTGAAGATTCTTAACAATTTGCAAGTGAAAATTATATGTGTTTTGGGTATAGGATCAACGTACTAAACACATAAATAAGTAAATTTAACCAAATTTTGTAGCCAAACAAAGACAAATAAGCATAACTAAATAACATAACACAAAGCATGATAAAGGAGTTCACCCCTCTCTTAGGCTACATCTCTAGATACAAATTCCAATGTAGGGCCTCTTTCATTACGAATTCTCAAAAGTGTGTTTACATTATTTACATCATTCAAATAAAAGAAATGATATCTCCAATGGATCCATCACTATAAAAAACCCTTATTTTGGTTCTTTCTGCACCTCATTTGGCCAAACACTAAGAAATCTATGCTCATTTCTTCATTTTCCCAAATTATGTATCTAACCATCCTCCAATTCAACCTAAACCTAGCTTGAGCACCAAAAATGTAGAACCGATGCACTAAACCAGGCACAATTCCCACCTTGTGGGCAAATTTGAAGAACCGTTAAGGGTGCCATTAATCCCCTAGTCCTGAAATTCTTGATCATGTGGTGCCATGCGACCACATAGGAGGCCAATATTCTAGGGCTATGTCTAGCCCCCCATATTGGGCACACGCCCTTGGTTCTATGCATCATAGGTGAGTGTGGGATGGCCCCTTTTCCTATGTGTGTTGTTCGTCACATGAGGGCCCATAGGGCTTGGGACTAGCCCCTTGTGGGGCCCCTGTCTCCTTTTACACTCTTGGTATTTGCTATGACATATGAATATGCAACAGATCCTTCTAATGGGCTACGCCCCAACACTTCCCCCCCCACCCATGGTCCTGTCGGATAGCGGTGGCTAGGGACTAGGGCTTAACCTGATCATTCCCCCATATGTGCATCAATCAAATGTTAAATACAACCTTTCAACATTGTTTAAATAAGGAACATATGTGGCACGGTGGTGTTGTCATTGGTGTGTGAGGTCACAAGTTCGAATCTTGCGGGGGCTTCTCGACCTCCAATAAGAATTTGGCTAGCCATGAGGAGGCTATGTGGTAGCCACTAGTTGGCCCATGTGGCACTCCCTCATTGGGCCACCACAACACAAACATTAACCAATAACAATTCACCATGCCACAACCAATCAAATGATGCCAAGTTTTGACAAACCATTGGCCAATGAAGAACCTAGTCACTTGCCAAGTCATGGCCCAGTCAAATGTCTAGTCCATGTATGGACTGCTAAGTGGGTCTACCTGCGACACTTTTTTTCAAAAAAAATAGTTGTTTCCCAAATCGATCAAAACGTGATTTCGAGAGCATTTGATGTCATATTTCAGTGAAACGAATTTTGTTGGATTCATATCACTGCTATATATCTAGTCATTTAGATTTCTAACTCTATCACACAATTCCAATTTTGAGCATTTGCTTTATCCACTAGATCATTCCTCCCCATTGGAATCTTTTGGACCTCCAAAATATTTTATCAATTAACAAATAGATTAGGATACAATTCCCTCACCCTTCTATTCTCATTCCACTAAAATAAATTGTTTGAATTTGACATTTTGAGATTTTCATGAAAATACATCATTTTCCCTGATTTTGGAGTCCTTGTCTTGCTGTCATAGATGACATCTTGTTGCATTTTCCTACAATATAAAGAACAAAAAAATTCCTTTGAAGGAATAAACACATTACCTCCTCGGTCTCCAATCAAAGGAAATTTAAATAATATCAAATTCTTCTCACCTTTAACACTGTTGCCATGACAATGCTTACCATGTATAGCCTTATACTTGGCTCGACCCTTGACCAAATGTGATCACCATTGCCATGCGCCATTCCTTTTCAAAGACAACACACTATGAAACCCACAAGAAGAAGTTTTGGGACCAATGTCCTCTTTTTCAATTTGATTTTTCATTTTCTCTTTGACCTCTACACTCTCTAACAATGGCATCTTGTTCACAACAATGTTCAACAATGATGTTGTTGCTACAAATTTACTTCATTTTTTTTACCTCTTTTACGAGGTAACATGTTAGACTCCCAAAACATCTTATCACATGAACTAGAAACATCAATGAAATCACATTTTAAACTTGATTTGTATCCTTGAAAGGCTTTATATTCCTTAACACCTTTGATCATTAGCAATGCAAAGTTTTGACTAGCATTAAAAATCCTCTTCGTTTCTCCCACATTTATAAGAGATGCATTCAACTTCTTGTTGTGTGCTCTAACAATGTACTCAATCCCATTCTTGAACAAATGATATTTATTCTCATGGTGATGAAAAATATCTCTCCTATCATATAGATATGGTCTTCCCCAAAACAATTCCACATATATCAATTGGAATTACATCAATCTTTAGCTCATCTAGAAAGTTTGCAGTGATTGCAAATTTAAGTATGCATTTCTTTGCCACCTACAATTTTGCATTCTCACATACCCAACCTAAAGCATATGATTTAGGATGAGGAATGGTTTCTAAATTCAACTTTTTTACATTATCTTCTGAGATAAGATTTGCTTGTGAACCACTATCAAGCAATGTATCTATCTTGGTATATTTTGAAATAACTCTAATGTGGAAAAGCTATATCATTGATTTTTCGTCTTGAGTTTCATTGATAAAATTTGAAGAACTAGTAGTTGCAATGTCCTTACCTTTGAAATGTTGAAAATAGCAATAAGAAATGATAAAAATAGAATCAAAAAATTATGTTTAATTTATCCTTGAATTAAGTTGAGAATTAAAATCCAAATATATTCTCATAGGAACTTGTAATAGTTAACTATAGTAAGTTGACTTAATTAACTTAGGAATTTCGATTTGGAAGTCTTTCTGAAGACATGTCTATGTTCTCCCTATATTATAGGGTCCAAGATGAGTTAAGTATGAGTTGTAATTAGTTAACTCAGTTTATTGAGTTAATTCCATGTAAATTAGTTCCAAATTGTTTGAGGAAATAATAGTGATTCAATAGTAAGTTGGTGCACTAATGAATTAACTAGTGCTACTCCAGTTAAATGAATATTCCCTCATCAGAAATTCATGCATGTGAATTTTGAGAAAGACCCAGTTGAGACTAGAGTGCAGGGACAGTGTAATATTTGGTGTATAATTTTTTGAGTTGTATAGATGTTGCATGCAATCAGGAACTGAACCTGAAGGGATTGGAAAATTTTGGATGCATAGGTTTCTCTTTAATGTGGGCTAATCATCCATAGGAATTGCGCAAGGAAATAGGAACATGGAGAGCTACAGAATTGTCTAAGTGTTGGCCAAGAGCTTGCTTGTGAGTTGGAGATTGATTTTACTTAGTGATGGGATTGTTCTTGTGAGAATAAGCATTGTACTATCATCTTGGATTTCTTATTAATGCAATATAGAGAGTATGGGTTTTGAGTCGTGTCTTTCCCTGGGAAATTTTTTTGTGTTGTGTTCCATTGATGTTCTTCCTCTTGTCGATTATTGTTTTCATTGATCTTTATGGGCTTCTCTTGTAAATAGTAGAAGTAGATTCATGTCTCTTGTTTTAGTATATTACATGAGATGTTGAATCTACAAGATAATTCTACATGGTATCAGAGCTGAGAGCAATATATTAGCGGAGATTTTGAATTTTTTGAGTTCAAGGTTATAGGTGAAATTCGAATTTGCAATACATACTTCAAGATTGACAGATGATGTTCTACGATTTATGACTCGAGTATGGCTTGGATGGGAACTCAAATTATATATCCTGGAAGGACAAGTTGGTGGCCGTGTTGGAGGATAATGTCTTGAAGAAATTCATTGATTAGGACATTCTTAAGCCACAAACATTGGATGCTCACAATTTGGATGAATGGAAGAAGTGTGTAGCAAGGGCAAGGCAGATAATCCTTGAGGGAGTTTGAGACAACATTGTCTCGAATATACATGGAAGGAAACTCCACATGCTATGTGGAAAGCTGTTATATACCTAGGGGGGATAATATGGGGTACCAACGGAGGTACCCAAGGTAATAATGTAATAATGGGATGGGCCATAGTAATAAATAAGGTGGTTAACCCATTACATTATTACTAACTACTTGTGGTCCCTTACAATGGGCACATAATTGGAGAAATTTTCTAGTGTTTAATTTTGAAGATGAGGCAGCCACATGGTGGGGATTACTTAACCAAAAGAAATGTTCCAACCTGCCCAATGAAGAATTTGAAAAATTACTTTTAGATAGATGGTCTCATGCCAGAAAACAAGATAAGGAGAAACATGTGGAGCTATTTTCCACTGGTATATCCTTATTACAGGTTCATGGATTGATTCAAAAGGAGATATCACTGATTTAAAATCAACTCTTTTTGCAGAAATTTTGGGGACGACGGGAGAGTTGCAGCGCAGATCTAAAATTCTAGTGCCTGGATCAGAATTTCTTTCACATGGTCAGATGCAGAATGGTTGTTCCATTTCCAAAAACAGGTCAAAATAGGGATTCTGAGCAATATTAACCAAACTGTGACAATTTCAAATTTTCGCCAAGTAAGTGAATTTTTTCAAAACCCTCTTCATGGATTTTACAGGAAAAGATAATGGTCCTACTATTGAAGAATAAACAAAAAAACATAAGCCATATGCTTGTACATAA
>APFE030014168.1:10151-25617 GCA_000404065.3 Pinus taeda | reverse complement strand
TTTATAAATACATCACTCCATCTTAGGAAGATAAATTAACCACAAACAACACCCCAAAAGACAAAAAGCTTTAAGAGGTTGCTTAAGTACATATAGTACACCTTCACTTCATCAGCTTACGAGCCCCGGGTTGACAATTAATGACATCAATTTAGGAACACTAAATTGACTAAATAGGTAACCTATTTAAACTAGGCCCAGATCAAATTTTGAGGTGTTGTGTTAGAAAGGAGGAATTTTTTGACATCCTCCTCACCTGTCATGATGGGCCCTGTGGGGACTACTTTGCAGCAAAAAGAACCGCCTTCAAAATTCTATAGGCAGGGTACTATTGGCCCACTCTTCATCAACACGTTAGGAGATACATCAGCTGTTATAGATTTCAGCTCTGATACCAATTGTTGTAGCTCTGATACCAATTGTTGTAGATCTAACCCAGAAATATTATAGATCTGATATGAAAATATAAGATAATGCAAATAAACCCATAAATGACATGAAATGATTCTTTATTGATCAAACCCTTAAGGTAGGGCAACACCATATATTCAATCCTTAAGGAAGGAGAACACTCCACAAGCCATATGCCTGTACATACAATAATCCTTGACTATATTTCTTCATACTCTCCATGTGGAGTCTCTAGTCTCTATATACGCCTCATACATGCAATACCATGGTTCCCTCATACCATCCACTAATACCATGGGCCCATTACATTATTACTAACTACTTGTGGTCCCTTACATGATATGGGTTAACCACCTTATTTATTACTATGGCCCATCCCATTATTACATTATTACCTTGGGTACCTCCCTTGGTACCCCATATTATTCCCCCTAGGTATATAACAAAAGCATTGAATGACCTTTTCCAGAACATCAGTGACCAATGAAGTTGGCACTGAAAGATTAACTTCGAAAAATCAATATGGAGGCGGGTGACTCAATTCAAAATTACTTGGCCAAGTTCACTCAATGTCATGATGAACTTCAAAGTGTTGGAATCACTGTTGTCAAGGATGATATGGTGAGTCTTACACTTCTAGGACTCTCAAAGAGTTGGCATAGTTGTCAAGACTCTATCAATGGTGAGAATAAGCTGCTCGATTGGGAACGATTGTGGTCGGATTTGATGTAGAAGGAGATCAGGATGAAAACTAGAGACGGGAACTCTTCCAAGGTAGTGGAAGAGGATTTTTCCTTCCTAAGTAAGGCAAAGAAGCCCAAGGGAAAGAAGTCACAAGGTGAGGAGGGTGAAAAGAGATGGACTTGATGAAAGTCAAGTATTTTCACTGTCACAAGCATAGGAACTATGCCAAGAAATGTCCACACAATAAAGCAAGGAAGAAGGAGCTGACAGTAGTGATGGTAGGTGAAGCTCTAGCTTCACAATTCAAACCTGATTTTACTCTCATTACATGCATGGCCAACACTGTCATGGGAGGCGTGTTGTATCTTGATTGCGGTCCTTCATTCGATATGATGGGGAATAGAAATCTGTTTAGTGATTTTGAGGAGAAAGACCTCAAGAAGAGCATAGAGTTTGGGGATGACGAAAGGTATAGAGCTACCAAGGTCAATACAGTTTCCTTTCAGAGGGACTTTGGCTCCCCTTTCAGGATCATAGATGTGATGTATGTTCTAGGACTAAAGAAGAATATTGTTTCAATCGTGGTATTGGAAGATAGCCAATATGATATGGGTTTTAGTAAGGGAATGGTTTTCCTTAGACACATCACCATGGGGTAGGTGAAATAGATCGGTGCATGGGTTAAGAACATATATTCTACTGAGGTTCAAGATGCATGCAAAGCCTTGAGTAGCAAGGAAAAGGTTAGATACTTGGTGGTTGAGAGGGAGAGTAAATTACCTCTCAACATGCATCCCTAGAAGAAGCCTCAGAATTAGCTTCAGGAAGTAGTGGAGTAGCCATAACAAGAGAAGATGAGAGGAGACCAAGTGGAGAGATCGACTCAAGCATAGAAGAAGCAATCTTAGACAATTGTGGTGCAACCACAATTGGAGAGGCCGAGTTGAGGCATTCACTCATGTAGAGACTTCCATCAGGGGGAAATTTCGAGCCAAGTGGACTGAGGGATTACATGCAGCCATACCTCTAGGTGTCAGGTGACGCGATGTGAAGTGATAGTCCCAAGAGGGCTGAAATTAGGTAGGTTCCATTGAGTGGTTTTATCTCATGGATTGTACCTTGCTACGGGAGCCCAAAGTCCATAGTATTGGGAGGAATCAATGGGATTGATGCAGCCAGAGATCAGAATGATGGAGGCTAGAGTAGTCAGATACTGAAGAGCACAGAGAGGGCAATGAAAAAAGATAGAGTCAACAGAAGCACAAAGTTTTCAGTCAATAAAGGAAATAATAGTCTGATACTTTAATGACAGAGGCATCATTCTGATTCAGGTGGTTGTTTTTTTTGGAGTTGTTGGAGCAACAACACTAGAGACAAGTGTTGCATGCAAAACATTCCAAAGGTTTAGGATTGGGATCGAGTTGAATTCCTTCCTTTTTGAGAGGAACTGTTGAAAATAGCAATAAGAAATGATAAAAATAGAATCCATAAATTCCATTTTAATTTTTCCTTGAATTAAACTGAGAATTAAAATCAAATTCTATTCTCATAACAACTTGTAATAGTTAACTAGAGTGAGTTGACTTAGTTAACTTAGGAATTTCGATTTGGAAGTCTTTCTGAAGACATCTATATGTTCTCCTTATATTATAGGGGTCCAAGATGAGTTAAGTATGAGTTGTAATTAGTTAACTCAATTTACTGAGTTAAGTCCAATTAAATTAGTTCCAAACTATTTTAGGAATTAATAATGAGTAAACAGTCAGTTGGTGCACTAATGCATTAACTAGTGCTACTCTAGTTAACTGAAGATTCCTCCATCAGAAACACATGCATGTCGATTTTGAGAAAGACCAAGTTGAGAATAGAGTGCAGGGATAGTGTGCTATTTGTTGTATAATTTTCTGAGTTGTATAGATAGTGCATGATCCAAGTGGATAGGAGGGAAGCGTCTTTTCCACTCATAGATGTGGGCGAAGGGTTCTCCACTGCAATTCATTGTTAACAATGGGAGCCAAAAGAACCTCATTCTAGCATAGGTCATGAAGCGGCTAGGACTACCAACCATACCACACCCACAACTATGCAACATTAGGACACATGCATGTCGATTTTGAGAAGGACCCAGTTGAGAATAGAGTGCAGGAATAGTGTGCTATTTGTTTTATAATTTTCTAGATTGTATAGATAGTGCATGATCCAAGTGGATAGGAGGGGAGCGTCTTTTCCACTCACAAATGTGGGTGAAGGGTTCTCCACTGCAGTTTATTATTGAAAATGGGAGCCAAAAGAACCTCATTTTAGTAGAGGTTGTGAAGCAGCTGGTACTACCAGCCATACCACACCCACAACCGTGCAACATTAGGTGGCTTCACGAAGGATGAGATCTTTCAGTTCGCCAGCAGTTCCGTATACCATGAGTATCAAGCACTTCACAGATGAGATATTGTATGATGTTGCAACGCTTGATGTTTGTGATGTATTATTAGTCCAACCATAGTTGTGGAAGAGACATGTTGCATATGACTCAAGGCCTCGTGTTTTTATTATTTCTTTGTGTAATACATAATACAGGATACCGGAGGTAGCCCCACCTACCGCCACTTCTTTGATCTCTGCTAAGAAAGGCAGTAAGATCATCTCCCAGACTATGAAATTTATTTTATGTCTGGTTCATTCTCAAAGTAAGGGGAACATCGTCGCCACATCCATAATCCCCACGAAGGGTTCCTCCATGCAGCAACAACAGATGGATACAGTCATGCAGGAATACATGAACATCTTCCCATCATCCGCAGGGGTATAGTTGCACTGTTAGGTCAAGCATTCATTTGATCTGACTCTTAGAGGACCTTTACCCAATGATTCGATATATCGCCACTCCATTCTGGAAAATTCCAAGTACAAGAATCAACATGATCAGTGTTAGGTACCATAGAAGTTTCAAGTGGGCAACAAAGTATGGTTGCATCTACGGAAATAATGCCTTACAAGAGCCCATCAACAACCCAAACCACTTTGATATGGTCCTTACACCATTACCAAGGTTGTGGGAAGAAATGCTTTGGAGCACATCATTGCCACAGTCCTTCACTTTCATCGATTATTCAATTACGACTGCCCTCGACCATGCTTCCCACCATTACTGGAAACATCAAAGATTGTATAACAGCTCACTAGGGACCAAGTTTAATAGAAGTTTCTACATCTGATGGAGGAACTCAACCCAATGGGTACCATTTCTTCCTAAGTGGGGAGGAATGATCCAGGTGTTTGTTGATTTCCACCCACCTATCCCACTTGGAACCCCTCAACTACCTCTTTTAGCTTTTCAGTTTCCTTAATTGTAGCACAATTTACTATTTTTGGCACTTTTTCGGGCCCTGAACTTCTGAAGCTGTTTTAAGGCGCTAAATGACGTTTTTTGGGAAACTTGGGAGCAACATGGGACCATGGATTGATATTGATCAGCCCAAAGTTGTATTCTTCAGCTATATCTTTCTAACGAGGTATTGTGCGCGTCAAGTGGAGATCGCATGCCAAAGATACGACCCTAGGAAGTTGATGTACCAATTTACCCAAAAGGGGCCCATAGTTTGGCGCTTCATCTCCTAGGGTTAGGTTTTTGGATGTTTAAGATTTTCCATTGTTTCTCAACAATAAATAGGCATTCGAGTCTAATTGTAAGATATTTCAGAGGCATGTAGCCACCACATCTCTTCTTAGAGATTAGTTGCCATTGCCCGAGCTCATTTATTTCCATTTTAGTTTGTAAGCATATTTCAACATTTTACATCAATGAAATGAAGTGTTATTTTTGTTGCATCTATGTATTTATGGTTATATCTGTATTTTGTTGTGTTCCTGTTTAAATCTGAATCAGTGCATGCAATCAGGAACTGAACCTTGAAGGGATTGCATAGTTTTGGATGCACTGGTTCCCCTTTAAGATGGGCTAATCAACCATAGGAATTATGCAATGAAATATGGAGAGCTAGAGAATTGGATAAGTGTTGGACAAGAGCTTTCTTGTGAGCTGGAGATTGATTTTACTGAGTGCTAGGATTGTTCTTGCGAGAACAAGCATAGTATTATCATCTTTGATTTCTAAGTAATGCAATATAGATAGTAGGGGTTTTGAGCTATGGCTTTATTTGGGAAAACTTACTGTGTTATGTGCCAATGATTTTCTTCCTCTTGTTGATTATTGTTTACATCTATCTTTATGGGCTTCTGTTGTAAAGAGTAGAAGTGGATTCTTGTCTCTTTTTCTAGTAGATTACATGAGTTGCCGAATCTATAGGATAATTCTACATCAAACCCATGTATGTGATCTTTGTTTCATATCCAGAATATGAACCTAAATCATGTTGTGTAGTTGCAACTATCTTCTCCTTCTCCTTGTTCTTAAACCTTTTGGGTTTCATTAGTGGATGATGTTTCCAACAATGATCTTCATCATGGCCATATTTAGATCGATGTTTACATGTGATGTTTTCTTTCTCCATCTTGATGGTAGCATTCTTCTTCCCTTTTCCTTTTAAATTACCTTTTCATTTTTCTCTAGAATCAAAGGAACTCTCACTATTTTCTTCATAAATAGTTTTCCCTATTGCATCTAATTGAGTTGCATAAACACAACCTTCATCTAGTTTTGTAGGGTTAAACATGATAATGGTATGTCTCAAATAGCTATGCAATCCTCCAATGTATTTGAGAAAAGTATCATGTGAGGAAAAATATATATCCAAAATAAAAGCTCTTTTCTTAAATTCTTATGTACAAGATTGCACCTTTTCCCCTTTAGCTTGTGTAAAGTTTTTCCAATACATAATAACTTTTTTCATGTATGCTAATGGATAAAACTACCTTCTTATTGCAACAACAAAATTATTCCAAGAGGATAAATCCTTACCATTTTTCTTCATGTCCTGTTTAGTTTTGGCTTCCCACCAAATTAATGTTGCACCTTCCAATCTAAGAGAGGCAAGTAGAATCTTGGTTTCATCATCTTTGATTCTTTGTAGCATGCAATAAACTTCAATTTGTTGAATCTAATTATCTAATATCTTTGCATTACCTCTCCATTGTACATAAGCAATTCAAACTTAATGTCAAGCTTAAGTAAAGGATTTTTAACATGACCACTTGGGGAACTTGGAGGTGTTTTTGAAAGGGTAGTAGCAGTAGAAGAAGATGAGGATCAAGATGAAGATGAGGATGATGATGATGATGGAGGTGAAGGTGGTGGTTTTTAATCATTCCCTCCATTCATTTTTGGAGGCTTGTCTCCTTTTCCTCCATGATATTTTGAGCTCTCTCCAAACAGTTTCGAATTCCTCTACTCATACAGAACCTTAACCATTTCAGACATTTCAATGAATTCTTTTATGAAATTCTTCTCATCTTCAAACATCTCTTAAGGACCTTCTTCATGTGGCATGACTATTGAATCTTGAGGACTATTTTTTCTCCTTGAAACAATTTTAGATCTTGGCTCCACCAATTCTCCTTCTCCTCTCTCGAGCTTCAACCTTGTAAGCATTAGAAAAAAAAAAACTTGCAAACAAATCAAATATTCACAAAAAACCTATTGCTCTAATACAAAAATGATCTAAATGTGTAAACTTGAAGACTTCTAACCATTTTTCAAGAGAAAATTATATGCGTTTTGGGTAGAGGATCATCTTAATAAACACATAAACAAGTGAATTTTAACCAAATTTTACCACCATATAGATACAAATAAGCGTAAATAAAACACATAACACAAAGCATGATAAAGGAGGTCACCCCTCTTTTGGGCTATATCTCCTGGTCTAGCTTCCAATGTAGGGTCTCTTTCATTAAAAATGAGTAAAGTGTGTTTACATGCTTGACACAACTCAAATAGAAAATTGATATCTCCAATGGATCCAGCACTGTCAAAAACCCCTATTTTGGTTCTTTTTACACCTCAATTGGCCAAAAACTGAAAAATTTATTCTTGTTTCTTCATTTTCCCAAATTCTGCAACTAACCATCCTCCAATTTGGCCTAAACCTACCCTGAGAACCCAAAACGTGGAACCAACGCACTAAACTAGTACAATTCCCACTTAGCAGGTGAATTTGTGTGACCCTTAAGGGCACCATTAAGCCCCCAGTCCCGAAAGTATTTGTCACATGGCGCTATGCAATCACATAGGGGGGCGATATTGCAAGGCTCTTTATATCCCCACATATATGGCATGCGCCCTTGGTTCTATGTAGTGCAAGTGACTGCGAACTAGCCCCCTCGATGTTGGCCCCTTTTCCTGTGCACGTTGTTTGTCACATGGGGCCCCATAGGGCTTGGGGCTGGCCCCCATGTCCTTTGGCACTCTCAATCTCCAGCTATGGCATATGACTATGCAAAGGGACATGATGGTTGGGCTAGGCCTTAGCTCTTGGCCCCCCGCCTTTGGTCCTATGGCACAGGGGTGGCCAGGGTCTAAGATATAGCCTGATCCTTCCCCCATATGCTCATCAACCAAATGTTAAATACAAACTTTCAATGTTGTTTAAATAAGTAGCATATTTGGCATGGTGTTGTTGGCCTTGGTTGACATGTGTGAGGTCACAAGTTTGAATCTTGTGGGGGCTACTCAGCCTCCAATAAAATTTTGGTTGGCCATGAGGAGGCCATGTGGCACTCCATCATTGGGCCACCACAACACAACCATTAACCAATAACAATTCACCATGCCCAAACCAATCAAACAATGTTAAGTGTCGACCAACCATTAGCTGATGAAGAAACCAGCCACTTGCCAAGTCATGGCCTAGTCAAATGCCCAATCAGTGTATGGAAAGGTAACTGGTTGTACTTGCAACCCTTTTTTCCAAAAAAAATAGTTGTTTCGCAAATTGATCAGAACCTGATTCCGGGAGCATCCAATGTTGGGTTTGAGTGAAACAAATTGTGTTGGATTCAGATTTCCAAGATCTATCTAATCATTTAGGTTTCGAGCGTTATTACACACTTTCAATTTTGAGCATTTTTTTTATCTGTTGGATTAGACAATCTCCTTTATAGTGCCCTTATTCTTGACACCCATAGCATTGAATCTTAGTCATGTACTTCTTGTTTTTCAAAGAACTAGACTTTCCAAATTTTTCTTTCCTTCTTGGCATTGTAGCATAAGCTTGATTTTTCTCACCTGCTCCCACATCAGATTTGGCCTTTAGTCTAGATTGTTGAATTTTGCATAGTGACCATAGGTCCTGGAATGGAGTAGCTTCTTTCTTCCCATAAATATTTGAATTAAAATTACTCCACTGCCCTGGTAGCACATTTAGTACAACTATAGTCATTTCTCTATTAGATATGACTTCTCCCAGATCTTGTAGTTGATCTTAGATCTTAGATATCCTCATAAAGTATGGGGCTATTCCATATTATCTTGACATCTTCAGCTTGTAGAGTTCTTTTCTTAATGATATGACTTCTCCAACAATTCTTAAGAAATACAACTCTGCAAGTTTGTCATAGGTTCATTTTGAATTTTCTAGTTTTGATACATATGGGATGGGGGGATACTTGATGGAGTCTATGAGAATCCTTTGAGCCCTAACTTCCCCTTTAATATACTTTGCAAGAGCTTGAGAATATTCCTTTCCTGGTTTAGTGATATATCCTTTGACATGTTCCATGACCTCATTTTTAATGAGATTTAGATTTGTCCTTTTCTTCCATGCAAGATAGTTTGAAGCCTTAAGCAATTTGTTGCTTTCCTTGCAAAAATAATTTTTGATTGATTTAGATGTGGACATAAATATACTTACTTTATAGGATGCTCCTTCTCCTTGCTGCTTCCTTGATATAGAGAATAGAAAACCTCTCCTTGATAAAGATAGTTTTCTTCAATAATGATCCTTAATGATCTCATAGAGAAGGAGATCATTTTTATGGTGAAGTCTTGTTGATGAAGATCAATGATGTCTTCAATTATAGAAATCTTGTTTTAATGAGAGAGAGACCACCTTAGAGTCTTGATGATAATTCATTTTGATTTATCTTCCTTTGGATGAATAGTCTTCAAAACACTTCAACTTGGATCATAGATATTTTCAACTTGAGTAGATGTAGGGTTTTGGACTTCTTTTCTTGATGATGATCCCAATACTTCTTTGTAGGATTCTTTGATACGGGGTTTTGACGCTTTATTTGTAGATATTGACTTCAATATCATCTTTGCTTTGATGAATTCCTTGAGATTTCATCCTCGAGTGTCCCTTGATAAGATTCCCTTCCTTGACATAGTCACCTTAGCTCTCATACCATGTTGAGAAATTTAGGGCATCGAGGTTACGTGATTTCTCTTTAATTTGATAACTCCTTCTAAATTATTTTTACTTCTTAGATTGGGATATTTTTTTATATTATGTTATTATAGTTATTATTCATCAAAAAATTAACAACGCATAAAGCATAAAGAGACAAGAGACACATAATATAGGCTATCAGCTAGGGCCAAAACAATTCCTTCTTGAGAGGAAAACCCGAACAAATTCTTCTTCTTATAGATATTTTAATTGATGAATACCAAGACCAAAACGCTAGAGTTTTTTTCCACTCCAACACCAAGTCACAAACCGTCCTTGATGAAATCCTTCTTGAAACAAACTTGTTTCACTTTCCTTCTCCTATGGTTAACGCACGTCAAACTATCTACACTACTGCAATTTTAGTTTCATCCACAAATCTGCAACCTCGTCTTATCTTATACCCTTACAATTCTCACGTGTGACTTGTTTGGAGATAACTACCTTCTTCACTTGACTAGGAGACTCAATC
Organism: Pinus taeda; assembly: GCA_000404065.3. Taxonomy (NCBI): domain Eukaryota; kingdom Viridiplantae; phylum Streptophyta; class Pinopsida; order Pinales; family Pinaceae; genus Pinus; species Pinus taeda. Next base: position 15,705 of record APFE030014168.1, on the reverse strand, counting down.
ATATGACCTCAGATGTGATATATGCTAATAATAAGATCTTCTTTTGGGATTCTTCCTTGAATGAGGAAACCCTATTGCAAATCCTTTAATATATGCCACATGTGCAAGGAAAAGGTAACCAAAACAGTGCCTAAACAACTCAAATTCTTCTCCTTCTTCTTGCATTGGATGAGAGGCATCTACTTCTATTTTTCACACTTACTATTGTACTTCAGAGTTAAGACCGAATTCGATGCCTAGGATGAAAGTGAAGTTGCCTATAAATAGTAGCTTTACCATGCAAATTAGCTAACATCACTTGAAGGCAAGGCCAACATGCCTTTTGGACATTTTCTTACCTTCATCTTCTGTCGAATTGAAGGAGAGGTATTGTGCTTGTCTTGGAGGTCTTTCATGATTATTTTAATGACTCATACAAAATGTAACATACCCAAGAAAGGCCGTTCATACATGGCATTGACTCAATTTGATTTTTATGCTTAGATGACAAAACCTAAAGGCTCACAATGGGATCCATTACTAAAAATAAAAGTCCCTTCTCATGAAACCCATGAGACAAACACTACAATAATAATTGTATTTTTATTTTTTTCACCAATTACATAAAATCACAATTACATATTTCATTCTGGAGACCATACCTAATTACACTTTTCAACAAATGTTGTTATAATCAAGGAAACTAATGAAACCGACTGGAGGACTAGGTGGAATAGGCAGGTGGCCACCAAAATCCACCTTGATCCTATATGCTTCCCAACGACTCTAATTTTGTTGAGTTTGGACTTCCAGTTTGAAAATGGAGCTTATTCAATGTCAGTTAATTTTCACCACCTCCACTTAAAGATGTACAAAATGTACTTTACTTTTGTATATATAATTAATTTTACAATTTGTCAATAATATTATTTAATTTATTTATTCAACCTAGTTTAATTAAGTTAATTATAGTTTAAGCTAATTAATTGTAATATAAATTTTTAATTAACTTAATTAATTAATTAATGTTGTAAAAAATATTATTATTTCTTTATTTTTAAGATTATTAATTTCTTATATTCTACAAACCACCAATTCAAGACTCTATATATTAATACATCAACCATGCTAATAAAAGCTGACGTGCCATTTGCTATATATAACACAGGGCTACATTAGTAGCCCCTTCAGTACCCGCATTAGCTTAATATAGCACCAAACCACCCACCCCCAACACAACTCAACTTAAACAAAAAATTAACAAATACAAAGATATCCATCACAAAAATAAAACAAAATAAAATATCTGTATTGTTGAGATGAATCACCAAAATTAAGAAATGGCTGATTAATAATATTGTTTCTATTTATAATACATATATCTTTTGGCTGTGCTTTATTAATAAAAAATGTTAAAGAATCCTATAAAAATATATTTTTGGAACTAGATAAGTTTTTAAATTGAAAAAATATTGCCGGAAAAATCTGAAACGAAAAAGAAAAATAGAAAAAAAATCAAAAAGAATAAAATAAAAAGCCCGAAACAAACAGAAATAAAAAGATAATAACTAACAGAAAAAGCTAACTTACATTAAACATATCCATAATCAAACCTCAATCCAATCAACTTACAAATATATAAATTTAAATAATAATAATAATAATACTAATAGATTATAAAAATTGAATTCTTAATGTTAAACTATACATAAACATCATAATTTTTTTTTATCAAAAACATTATGTTTACCAGAAGTATAATAGATAATAGACCATGTTAATGGAAAGAACAACATTCAGCAAACTTCACTACAACGTGTTGGCTGAGACTTATAAAATGTATTTGGAGTTTCTTTCAAAATTCTTCCATTGAGCACATCAACAAGGCACATAACAAATCAGTAGACGAATTATCGAAAAAAGGACTACAAGACAAAGAAGAAGGCATCCACATCATGATAAAAATGAGAACAAAGGAGACAGAAATAGAAAATCTAAAAGTGTCGGAATAGATCACTGAAGCGAGATAAAAAAAACAGAACCTCATAGTAGATAAGTCTACATAAAACTTATGTCTCTTTTTGTTTTAAGTATTGTATAAATTTTGTAGCTAATTTTGTATAGAAAACATATAAAAAAAAATTACATCAAAAACGAAAAAAATCTGATCCACTTACAGTGAATAAGAGCATATCTCAAAGTTTATGAGGACACTTTGTCCATCATAAAAATGTACTGTTTTATTCCATCATACTAAAATAAGCCATATTTTTTCCTGCCAGGAAAAAAACTATAATTAATAAACATGGCATAATACAACAAATTAACATAGCAAAACTGAATAGTACCTATAATACAATAAATGAACTTGGAACTTCCCTCGCCCCCCCCTCCTCCACGCCCAGATTCCTTTTTAAATACCCTTCGGGCTCCTTGTAACTTCCGGGCATCCAACCCGCCTCCTTCTTCCTCCTCACTCCCCTCCTATCCACTCATCTCCCCCTTATTACTCCATTCCCTCTCCTTATTATATATTTTTAATATTTCAATAAATAACATATTTTTTTAGTTGTTTAATTAAATTATGTAATTTTTAATTTAATATTTTATTTTAATATAATTTAATTAATTTAGATTTTAGTTAATAATTAGTTTATAATTTGGTTTATTCCATTCGATTAATAAACCCTATTAATATTATTTATTTAATTAAATTATTTTTTATTATATTTAGTAATATAGTTTAATGTTAAGATTTTTAATAAAAATATTTAAATTTGGTTGAGATATGTATTTTTTAGTACATAGAGTTTCAATATTTTGATTTTGAAGAGTTTTATTTTGAGTTTTACTTAGTTAAATAACGCTTATGATGGACAGTTGTGTTAGGTTCCTATACCAATAGGATTCATCTTTCATGATTGACAGTGGAAGGGCTAAATATGTTCATCATTGCAGGCTGCAAAGGTTCCATATTTTGTGTACATGCTATGAAAATTAAAAAATGAAAAGAGGGTATGCCTTAAAAGAATAATCAAAAGGCAAGAAAATCAAATGATCAAGAGAAAAGTGAAAATGAACCTCAAACTAAAGACTAGGAAAGTGGCCAATCAAAATGCCACTACTATCTTTTGGGCAGTATCAGGCTCTCCAAATATTACTGCTAATCATACTTGATGGATGGCCCAATAGTCTAAACTGGACCATGCCATGTTTAAATTACTTGTTGCAGAATAGAGAAAGTTTCCTGTCCAAATAGCTCAAGCTTGGCAGATGACTAGCTAGGTAGAGAAATGAAGGTGCCCAACTGCTTAATCTGGGTCCTTCGAAGAAATAAGGGTACATTTTAGATAGGAGGGCAGTCAAAAGAAAAAGAGGATAATCATGGTCTGCTAATTCAAGTGCACCCACTTCAAATGAAGAAAAAATGTTAGGATTACTAGGATGGGTAAGTAGTGCAAGGTTGCAGAAATGGAGGGCCATCACCAATTACCTTATTAAGTGCAAAGACTCATGCCACTCAGGGTATTGGCATCAAAAGAAGATGGTGCAGGACAAAAACATTGAAATCATGTCTAATTTCCCCTATTTTCCCCAAACATCATTGAATAACACCCCCAAGGACCTTGAGATCTGCTCAGGTGTCCAGTTCCACTTCATTACATGACAAACTACTGGATCAAACCATGAAGTTTAATCAAGAAAATAAGCCACATTTTTTGTGTAAAAAAATCTTTCCTATCATTTCATTTATCTTCAATTCCTAAGTTTTACTTCTTAGAACTTAGCTTCACCCCTTCACTCACCTCACAAAGTCATATTAACCACTAATGTACTATTTAGCTCCCCAACTACCCCCCTTCCCTAATCCTATTAGGATCTATGAAAAATTCCCAAAAACATGTATAAATACCCTCCCCCTAGCACTATAGCTATATAACCCTTCCCTGGGAAATATTAACCTATCAGGGGTTAGTATTAGCCCCCCTTTCACCCTAAAACTATGGTTTTGGTCAAAAACTATGGTCAAAGGTCAAAAAATCAAAAACCCTGCCCTCATTAATCCCTTTACCCTTTTTCTGCCCAAAACACATTTATTATAAAGTTTTTTAATAAAAACATTTATAAAGTGGGCGTCAATTAACCCATAAACCCGAAACCTAATGTTTTTTACCCACCCCACGCCCAATTTATTTAAAAATATTAAAATATTGCACGGGTCCCCCTCCGTTAATGGCCATCACATCAGGTATACTGCCCACCGCCCGATCACCGACCCTGCCCATCCAACGGTGGGCAGTCATTTTCATATCAAAGGTGCCCGACCTTTTGCATCCAGGGGATTGGCGGTATTGCTGTCGTACCCCCGCCACGCGTCGACCTCCCGTGGTGTTCGGAACCCCCCCTTGAAACCACTTATCACCCTTAGGCCCTCCGGGGAAACCAGTTACCGCCCCGTCCCCCGCGCTGACGTCACACCCCCGTCAGCGTGACGTCACCCCGCCTATTCCGCCACCGTGCCTCCACGTCACCTCCACGTTGCCTGTCTTCCTGTCCACCCTGCCACCGTGTCACCGCCACCTGGGCACCCACGTCAGCTGCCATGTCACCCTGCCGTACCTGGGCCCATGATGACGTCAGCATGACGTCATCACCAAAACGGCGCCAAAGGGCCAAAAATGCATAAAAAGACGCGAATTAGCCGTTATTCTTCATTTCTATTCGTTGCTTCTGGAGCTCTTCTGCATGCGAAAACGTTCAACGGTCGAAATCCAAATTTCACCCGCCAAAGTTGCTGCCGCCCTCATCGTCGACCCAAGTACCTGCAATTCGTCCATGTTCGACGCCTCCTACACCATAAAAACCAGGTATTTACCACAGGCGACCCTCTTTACCCCCATTTCTCCTTTGTTCTCCTAATTTCCTGCAAAAGAACTCTGCTAAAAGCTCCCCACTGATAAATTGTCCATTGAAATTACTTAAGAACCTGGTTAAACCCCTGCGCGACAAAACTCTGGAAGAAACCCGTGCCCCTCTGCAAATTCACCATAAAAACAATTGGAGAAGCCAAGCTACCAGCTAAAAACGAATACAACAGTTCCCTCACTCCTGTTATAACAAATTCCCTTGAATAACCAGCTAATTAGCTCAAACACACTCTGCTTCTTCAAAACAGAGTGCCCCACAGTTCATTAAAACCTGTAAGAGTCTCCTTACATTGTCAAGCTGATCACTGCCAAATAGAATTTAGGAAGCATTCCTCAGCCTTTGTACCAAACCTGAAAATCCAGTAAAACATCCATTTAAAACCAGACATGGCCACTCCATCTGCACTGGATGTAGCTCCTGTGAATCCACCTAGTAAAGAACTGGAAGCGATGCCACTGGTAGACAGTGATTTCCTCATTACAGACTTTGTGGCAGAGAAGAATCACTTACAGACCTTCTGCCAGCTAAGGAACAGTCACTTGGACAACAGTGACATGTATGGCATCTAGGAATCCAATCTGCCCACCTACTTCCTACCATCTGTGAATGTTTTCCCTGAAGTCATTCACCTCTGTGCAGAAAACTA
>APFE030014161.1:0-53866 GCA_000404065.3 Pinus taeda | reverse complement strand
GGTTAATTGAAATAGCAAAAAAAGTTGAGAATTCAGGCAGTTATGGGAATTTATTAGGTGGGCTTCTACGACCAAGACTAGAAGCGGCCAATTGATTCTGAATTCCTTATTTCTAAATCACGCAATGTAATTGAAACTGAGAATCTAATGGAATTGATGCAGAGCTGAGCCAAATGAATTTGCTCAAGTTCGGGCGCTTATCATTCGGGGAAGCAATGGAATATGGGGTTTGATTTCTAGTAACCCAACGGATCACATATACACAATTATTTGGTGTTATATTTTAATAGTAGTTTGGCAACTACGGCTTTATAAGATTACGTGCGTGGTTGCTTATGCGACTGCGCTGTATATAGAGAGGAATTAATTTGTTGAATGGTTAAGGGCGACTAAGTGATGGCAAATCAGTAATCGACTAGCATGTTATCCATATGAGCTAGGACTGTTGCAGAATACTCATGTACCATTTCAATCCATAAACTACTCCAGGTTTAGGATTTCAATTGCTTGTTTAAAGGAATCACTACTAATACTAATAACCTCGTTGGGCATTTGGCGTTCTTTCATTCGAATGGACTCTTGTCAAAGCTCTTTGTCGGAGGGCTTTCTTTACATACAAACGAAAAAGTTTTTAAGAGATCCATTTTCACTCCATGGGCAAGTCCTCGAAGCTAGTGTGATAGTGGATCGTGTGATAATGGACAGTCAAAGCTTTCTTTACATACAAACTAAAAAGTTTTAAGAGATCCATTTTCACTCTATGGGCAAGTCCTCGAAGCTAGTGTGATAGTGGATCGTGTGATAATGGACAGTCAAAGGGGTTTGAGTGTGTGCAATTTGCTTCTGAAATGGAAAGCAAAATCCATATCATTTAACAGGGAGAGGCTCATTTGAATTTTGAGAAATCAGATTTTAAAAGATCCTGGTTTTGAAGGCGCGCCCTGCATCAACCACACTAGCTAGTTTCACACAGTTAGACTTAATATTTGCAATGCTATTATTTTGAGAAAATCTTTGAAAATTAACAAGTTATGGATTACACAAGCTTGAATTAGAATAGTTCAATAATATTAATTAAATTATTGTAATAAAACATTACTAACATTGAATGTTGAGAGATATCTTGTAAAAATTAAATAGAGAAACAAGTGGAAGCTTTTGGAACCATTTATTTTAATGTGAATTTCTCGTATTCTTTTATTTATTATTTATTTACTATTCATTTTTTTATTTTTATTTTGTATTTAAATAAATACAAACAATTGAGTTCAATTATTAATTTGATTTATATTTTATTTATTTTTATTTTTTCATTCTCTTATTAATTTATATTTGTAAGTTTCTAGTTTAATAATAGTTAACTTTGACATTATTATTATTTTTTTCTTATTACTATTTTTTAGTTTTATTGTTTAGAATAATTAAATTTGACCTTATTATCACTAACCTTAGTTTTGATTAAAATAATAATAATTAATTTAATTCTCTATTTACACCTAATTTCCATTTATTACTTTATTTTAATTAAAAAAATGTTTATGAATTAATGATAATTCTTTAGTCAAAAGTGTTATATTCTAACACCTAGAAAACATCTATCTTCATATATTTAATCTAATGAGAGGATCTATTCCCTCATGTGTTATTCATAATGTATTGAAGATGAACCATACTAGATGGTTCAAAACTCCTAACTTATATTTTATTTAGATGTATTTTTTATGGAAAGACCTCTCAACATTCATAATATGGCTCCAAAGCTTGAAGTAAGAAATTAATAATATTATTAATTAAATTACTATAATAAAATATTAATAAAAATAGATGATTAATAATAAAGGAATAGGTTCTTAAGCTATTTTAAAATAATTACCATATCCATAATATCAATTTCTTATAATTAAATTATTTTTAGTAAATCAATATCTACAGTAAATAAAATTGTAAGTAAAAAGATATAAATTGAGAAAAATTAAAATTAATTAGTTAAATATTAAATATGAAAAGATATATTATTAATAAATAATAATTGATAAAGTATTTGTATTAAATTCTCAAAGAAAATTTAAATATTTATATATATATATTATATATATATAATGGGGGTGTACCAATATTTGTGTGAGAGTTTTCCTCATGAGGCACGAGTTGTTATATTTTGTAAGGAGGATAGTGTAATGATTGTTGTATTATGGGCAATGAACTACATGTGCATGGCTCAGAAGAGGGTGTTAAAGGTCAAGCAAGCTTGCAAGGGCTATGGGGTAGCTCGAACTTAGTGGAATTCTTCTCTGACAAGATTTTGTGTATTCATATGGGATCCTAATTAGTTTCAAGGTTCCTTTCCTCTTTAGCGCCTTTAGTTTGGTTATGCATGGTGGAACCTATGGTGTCACCAAAGAAGGGTTTCTCTAAGCTAGTGGGTACTTGACAATTTCTAGGTCATTGTTTATATATCGTTAAATTATTTTTTGTGATGTGGTTTTCGGTGGTCATTAGTAGATGTTGCCCATTGCCTAGTGGAGGGCCTATTGCTACGTTTTCTTTCTAAATTCAATTTTCTTAGAGATAGCGAGGGTCTTCATTCACACCTACCTTTTTAGAGGCCCTTTGGAAAATTTCAAGGAGGAGGGTGTGTTTCTTGTTGTGGAGAAGTTTATAATTCCCTTGCTTTCTGTCTCGTGGTTTTTTATATTGAGTAATTAAGTGAGTTTTTGGGAGTGTGGTTGTGTTCTTTTGGGCACAACCTTGCCACTAACCTTCCCTTATTAATATTGTGGACTCAAAGAGGTAGAAGTCCACCAAAGGGCTTCATTTTTGGGGTACTTTTGTGCATTCATTAGGTGGCCTCGCTTGGTAAGAGATGTAAGGCCAAAGAAGGGAGTGCGTGGCACTCTTTGTGGTTTCTTGGGCATGTGCATGTGTTTGGCTCCTCGTGGGAGGTTGTATCCTCCCTCCCCATTCTCATTACGAGTATTGGGGAGTGGTCAATCATGCTTGGACAATGCGGGCATCCCCGTCTTGGAAGAGACCATCACGACGAGGGTGTAAGACAAATTGGGGAGTCAAGCTCAACTTCAGAGGATGTAGTGAGTGGAGAACGAATGGATGATGCCACTCAGGCTTGTGAGTACTCTCTATGTAAAGTAGAGGCATCGAGTCCAACCTGGACATTATGAACGAGCATTGTTATGAAGATCAAAATGAATTGGTGGCATTCTTTAATGACATACAATTCTGCCTCAATGAGACTCTCAAGCTCCTCGAGAGTATCAACCACAATGAGAGAAACCTCAATGACCTCCTACATGATTTGGAGGTTTGAGTGTCCCTCCTACATGATTTGGAGGTTTGAGTGACACGCTTCAAGTGCCATATGCATGAGTGTATTGGCTTCTGTGAACGTCTCCCTAGAATTCCAATGCACCACCTCTGTGATATGATTATGTCTCGTTATTTGTCTTTTTTCTCATGTTTTTGTTATGTAAGGCTAGTAAGCCTATTGGAAATAATGGTTATCTCATTGTGCATCTTCTATTATCTTTGGCACCCCTTTCTCTTCCCTCTCTCTTTCATGAAGCTAAGGGTGCCATGCAGCCCAATTTTCTACTCTAGACTTCATTAATGATAATGTAATGTAGTTGTTTTGACCAACAAATATATATATGTGTGTGTGTGATGGTGATGATGATGTTTAATCTTCACTAAGACCAATGTGATATGTCTAGCTAGAAGGAAAGAAGAGATTAATTGTGACTCTTCAATATCTTATTTCTTTGATAAAGAATAAGGGAAAGAAGTGCTGAAGAATGAGTATATTTTTTCTCACTTAATAATTCAAGAAGGTTGGCAGGATGAAAAATTATTTAGAATTGAGAATGAATGTGTGTAAGAGACAGGAAATCTAAGAGAAAGTGTTTATCGTATTCAACCCTCTTAGTATCACAGAGGTGGCAAATTCTTTCGTCTTAGGGTGTGTTGGGAATTAACCAACACCTAGTCTCACTATAAAGCTCATGATAATTATTTATTATCTTTAAAATGTTCAGTTTGTTCTTAGCATTCATCAAGATAAAGAAATGCTTCTCATTAGCAAGGGTGGAGTTGATCACCTCCTTATAATACCCTAACTTTAAGATTCCCTCTAGCTCCTTATCATCTCATAATTTATCCTCAAATTTGGAGGTAATAGTATTTTTAATACTATGCTTATTCCCAAATATGATCTCCTCCTTTATTTTCCAATGGTCGAACCGAGACTCAACATCCTTATGCCATCCATGCTTGAGGAAAAGGTGGGGGTTTTGGCTAGAGTTGGAGGCAATTTTGGGAAACCTTGTGACTTTCATGTTGTAAAGTTTCTTCTTATACATCAAATAATTAAAAATAGTCATGCTTTCAATGTTGATGTTGTAGCTTATTTTACTTTTCTAAATATATATATATATATTATATATATATATATATATTATATATATATATATATATAATATATATATATATATATATTATATATATATATATATAGTTAAAAAAAAAAAAAAAAAAAGATAAAAATCAAAGGCAAAGGTTTTTGTTTTTTATTTTAATTAATTTTTAATTGTGGATTAAGCGAAACTCATCAAGTTCTAATGTAGACTTAAAACTAAACATATTACAGTGGGTTCCCATTCACCAAAGTTGACACAAATTAAATTTCGTTTGATTTTGTCGGCACAGTGAAGAGTACAAGTGGGGCCCATTAGATGGAGCAAACCAGATAGCACTACATGCCCGATGGTTAGCCTATTGAGGGGCTCCGTAAAGATTTTTCAAGATCTCCTTTGGCGAAAGATCAATACTTTATATGCATTACGAGGAGACTCCATTAGATTTCCTCCATACATGAGTGTGCCCCCATAATATGTGGGCAAGTGAGCATCGTTATTATCTAGTTGTTCTATCACTGCTTTGTCATCGTCTTGTTACGATTACCCCTATACGACCTAATCAAACATGTCACTTGTCACCTCCCCCATCTTGTCACCATGTCATCAATTCAAACACCCCACGTATGCATTTATTTCATTTTTCCCTCGCATTTTTCTATTATTCCCATAAATCCCATTACTCAAGCCCATTCCATTTATCATTGTTCCTTACTCCTGCTTCATTGAATTGAAATTGTATAAATTATAGCTCCAATCAACATCAATCATTATTAATGAGGTATTTGGATGACATCTCTTGCATCCTAGCTGTTAAAATGTCCAAGAAAGTCATTCTAGGAGGTTCTTCTTCTCATATTTCATTAATGGACACCAAAAGGAAAGTACTTCACCCAATTTTCGCCATTGATTTCATAAAATTTCACGAGCATGTTATATTGAGCCAAGCAGAGTCACTTGTATATGGTGTTACTATTAGGTCTCATGTTCGAGCTACAATGATTCCTGTTACGCAGTAATTTGTCACCGTTGGTCACCATCCTTGTTACCCCCGCTGTCACACACTGGAGGACACATTTACGGACCTGTGACCAGTGACATAACTTGAAAACACTTGCATTGGAGTCTCCTAGGTATGAACTTCAATATCCCTGAAGACACCTTTTGAAGATCAACCCTAAAAAATGCCCTTTTTCCATTAGTGCGGGTCCACAGTGTCTAACCTGCGCTAATGGCTCAGTTCCTCCAAAGAGGGCACGCCCATGAACGCGCTGTCACAGAACAAAGCCTGCGCCACACAAAATTAGTCATGATTTTTGGCCAACGCGCACTGAAGTGTTTTTTCCTCCATTACTCATGCAGTTCTCTGGGGAAAAATCCCATGGATATGATCGAGTGTCGTCTTTTTCATCCATGACAACTCAGTCCAAAGGCTATTATGGGACAATACCAAATCTTCAGTAGGTTTCCAGATACGATGAATACTTCCGCCTCTTCCATCTATAAATAATTGTCACCCTGCATTGAACCAGCTAGTGTTGTAGCTTTGAGTTTTTGCAAGAGCTAAGGTGAGCTGAGATTATGCTGGATTGATAGTAAGAGTTGAGAGAGAAGTTATGCTGCTGGAATGTTAAGAGAGGAAGTGACTTTGCAAGGCATGTTTAGCTGCTGACCCAGTTGGAGGAGATTTCAACGTCAAGCCTATTTGGTTGTAATTCTTCTCTTCTTTTATTGAATAATGAACGACTGTCTTATGGTTTTCACTCACATATTCTTCTGATGATATTTGAGTTATATCCTGCTTGACTGATATATAATTGCATGATATTGGATTTTACGCTTGTGTTGGATTGTTCTTTGTTTGTGCAGGTGTCCATGCGTGGAACGTAAGGATAGTGACCAGCCAAAGCTAAAGGACAGGAACGACGTTTCTTCCACGAAAAATAGCGTTGGATTCCAGGTAGATCTTTCTGATCAACCTTTAAATTATGCAATTAGGAACTTGCGTGCAGCGTGTATGATTGTTGCTAGACCCCTGTCGGGCTAGTGGGATCGCCTCTATCCGCAGAGGGGATTTACCAACCCAACAATTTGGCGACTCCGCTGGGGAGTTGGTTTTTGATTGTGTTTGTATTGTTTGATTTGTAAATTGTGGACGGAGTCTGAAGAGCGGCTAGGTAGCCTTCGAAACACTTCTGCTGTGCAGAAGTGAAGTAGATCAATGCCACTTCAGTTGATCTCCGGGTTGGTTTACAAACTGGACAATCTCAATCTTGCCTCGCATGTCGTTTTTCTCTCATTTATTTGTCTGAATAATTTTCTTGGTTAGAGTTCTTGCTATCTTTTTTACTTACTGGCTCTGTCTAGATACTAGAAGCCAAGCCTGAGACCATCCGTTCTGTCTTTTTGCCTGGAAAACTTCATTAGCGCGTTTTTTCTTTGAACAGTCGCGCTGGTTGGCACTTGTTTCTCTCAGACAACTCGCACCAATCTCTGTTTAGCGCGAGTTGCAGCTTGACAGTCGCGCCAGACTGGTTAATTTTCTAAATTAGCTTGTTTGTCAGTCTTTTAAGCTTGGATCTATGTTTTTTGCATCTTTCACACCTTCTGGAAGTTTGTTGGATCATTACTTGAAGGTTTGCCTCAGTCTCTTCACCATTTTGCGTCTTTTTGCTTTTGTTTTTGCAAAAAAAATTCCCCCTCATTCGCTGGGGGGGGGGCTAAATTGGGTATGAGTGTTAATCGCCTTTGATTGTTCTTATTTTTTGATTTTTGGAAATCTCACCCAATTTTCTTGATTTGCACTTGACTCGTTCTTAGATTACATTAGAATCATCTTGTGTTTGAGAATTCTTTTCCATAGATCACACGTGCATAATTAGAATTCTCATTTGTGCATGGATTACATTTGCACACTTTTCAAGTGAATTGCGCATCGATTACTTTCATCCTTCAGTTGGTCGCCTTTTTCTATCGATTTTATATCTTAGCCCTCGTGGCTTTGTTATCGAGCTTTTTGTTGGATTTTTGATTTATTGATCCAGTCATTTTATTGATTTATTTCTACATTCATCTCGTAGTTGTATCAGTTTTACATTTCATGCTGCAAGTACCTCACTTTAGCTTGCTTGTTTTTACCTGACTTCATTGGGACTTAGATTACACAGTTCTTTGAAGATCTTGGTGTTTTCTTTGCTTTGCTAGGTTATTGTTCATGTTTTAGATTTGGTTTTAGATTCCTTTTAGTGAATTATCTGTTTGTGCATATCTCTTGAAATACATTAAGTGCATTATACTATTTTCAGAGAAAAGAAAAAAGATTTTTGCTTTTCATTAATTAGCATGTTATGTTAATTTTTGCTTTCAAAAAAGAAAAAAGAAAAGATTTTCCTTTCTTGCTATTAGCTGCATTAGGATTTTTGGGATCGTTTTGTTTATGTGAACCTCTTAACTTTTCTGTAGCTAGAATTCATCCAAACGAAACGAATACAATTCTCGCATGTAGTTGCATTTAGGACATTTCAAGAGATCACATACGGTAAGACCGGAAACTGAGACTTAATCAAAGATAAACTATAAAATTAATTCAATGAACCTAACAATGCATTGAAACTTAATGCTCACATTCTAGAGGTCTAGGTTAGAGACGTGTTCTGGCGTCGTTAAGCCTGGTAGTTTATTGTTGAGTGGTTGGGTGATTCATCCACGGTGAAACGATAGGTGCCAGTACAGACTGTGCTCCCACGTACCGTCCAGTATAAATTGGGAGACCCCTATAGGCTTGCAACCTTTGATCCATAGGAAGCTAAGTCTGCCGCCCTACAAACCGTAATGCACTGAACACACCATTCGGGAAGATTGACTGCAGTACGGGAAGTCCTTGGTGATCTTCTGATCGCTAAGGTGTATAAGTAGCTTTACGGATTGTTTGGCAAACCCTTTTACCTAGGTGTCCAGAGTAGTCAGCTTTTGATCCTTTTCAGACTGTCTAACAGAAAAGGTGTAAGTGAGTAGCTTGTCACTTCGTGCTCATTAAACAATCGAAGGAGACTAGAGTCATATTTTCGTCCTTTTCTCGACTCTTTAAAGATGAAAAGGTCAAGTCAAGTGTCTTAAAAATTTATCTGGCCACGATCACATTACCCAGTTAGATCTTGTGTGCGCTAGCTTGAGTAAGATTTCGCTTTGATATGGCAACCTTTCCAGGATTCATCAACCTAAGTTCCCCACCTGATGGGAATGCTGGTCGTTTCCCTTCTCCTGGAAATGTTGGTGCTCTTTATATGGCGACATTAACCCTCCCGGGGTTAACTGTCGGGTTACCAGTTTGGTTATTTTCAAACTCTGTGGTCCCTACTGTGTCGACTGATACTCCATCAGTCCCTCCACCTGCACAACATCCTGTTGAACCTAAGGTGGACCCCTCCCCTTCGACACCTACTTCAACGTCTCCTTCTTCTACCTCGCCTGGTGAAAGTCTCGTTTTGAGCACCCAGGTGGCTAAGAAGAAGAAGAAGAAGACAAAAAGGAAGAAGTCTGCTAAGGGAGCGGTTACAAACACAATAGCGACTACAAGCATAACTTTTGTTCCATCACGGACAACAGAAGATGGACTCCTTCCCACCCCTCTGCGGAAGGTTAAGTTTCCTTGTCTATTATGCAAGGAGGACCATCTTCTTCGTGATTGTCCTGGCATTTCCAGGGTCTTAGAAGTATGGTCCTGCGATCCAGCCCGTCCTTCATCGTCCATTGAAGCTCACGGCGATGCTACCTCACCCGTTAGGACTAGTAAGGGAAAAGGGAAGATTCGATTCCCTTGCAAACTTTGTGAAGGCAATCATTTCCTTCACCTTTGCCCACTCATGGACAAAGCCTCCTCTATTTTGGAAAGTCTTGCAGTTCCCTCACCCCAACTCCCCGCTGGATATCAGCGTCTTTCTGCAGCTGCAGATTGTCCTCCCGCTGACCACAAGATTGGTTTAGGCTCCTCTCTTGTTCAGCCTCCTCTTCCTGAACCTGGCCCTGTCCAGCCTGTTCTAGACCAACCATTGGTCGGAGAGCGTGTCGACTCGAGTTCACCACCCCTCGCCCAGCTTGTTCTAGAAGAGCGTGATGAACATGTTCTTCACGTCTCATCAGATTCCCCTGAGTCCGCAAACGACCCGCTTGTCCCAGCTACTTCTGAGGGTCTTTCTTCGGTTCCGTTCGAGCAAGGGGGCAATCCTACGATTCCCCCACCAAGTAGTTCAGCCATCTCCTTTGATTGGAGTCACCTGACTGCTTACCTTCTTCCATCCCATGTGCCTTTCCAGATTACTGTACATGCCTATGATACGGCCGTACCTGGCACTGTCCTGGATGAGGGTGCATCTGTCAGTCTTATGCCTTCTACTACTTGGCAAGCTTTAGGTTCCCCGCCACTCAGGCCGGTTACGCAGAATGTGTTGGCTTTCGACAGAGGAGCATGTCCATCTCTCGGAGTCCTCCCGAAGTTCCCTATTACTTTGGGAGGTAAAACCGTCTTTATAGACGTGTTGGTTACCCAAGGGGCTTTAGGCTTCAGTCTGCTCCTTGGTCGCGACTATGTTTATGCTATGGGGGCCATCGTTTCTTCCCTTTTCTGTGTGATTCGCTTTCCGCACGACGGAAGACTCGTGACTATCGATCAATTATCCTTCGTTAGTCCCCCAACGTCTTCTGCGCAGTTGTCGTCCCCTCCTGGTTTTTATCCACCAGTTGTCTCTGCCCCCCCGCAGGTCAACTACGTGGCTACCTATCCCGTGCCTGTATCCAGCACCGCCACCGTCGTGCATAGTGTCCTGGGGGCATTTGGTCCCGACTTCCAAGATGTTGACCTTCCACCGGATGAGACACTCTTGGAAGCTACGACTTCTTGTTCATTATGATGAAGTTCATTGCGAGGATAGGTTTTCCTGTATCAACCTCGTTAAAAAATAAAACAGGCTACCATGAGGATAGTTTTGATCTTGTGGCAACCTCGTTAAAAAATGAAATATGATGGTCGGAGCATAGTTCATTTTCCTGTGTCAAGCTCCTTAAAAAATGAACTTAGGAATGGTCGGAGCATAGTTCATTTTCCTGTGTCAAGCTCCTTAAAAAATGAACTTAGGAGTGGTCGGAGCATAGTTCAGCTTTCCTATGTCAAGCTCCTTAAAAAATGAATTTGGGTCTCCTCGAGGATAGTTTTGATCTTGTGGCAACCTCGTTAAAAAATGAAACATGATTGGTCAGAGCATAGTTCATTTCCCTCTGTCAACCTCCCTAAAAAATGAAACAAGGAGTCTCGAGGATAGTTTTGCCAACATACCAACCTCGTTAAAATAATGAAACGGTTGTATCCGAGGATAGTTCATAACCATTCTATCAACCTCGTTAAAACAATGAAACGTCAACCATTATGTCAACCTTCAATCCATTTTCAATGGACTGAAGCTTGGGGGGCATGTACCTTGTTTGCGTCATTATGCTGGGGGCATGCGAACTTATAACAAGCATAGTTTTTCGTTTCAAGCTTGTGTAAACATGAAACCGAATCCAAGCAGAGTTCTCTACGGTTCAAGCTTGTGTAAAAATGAACCCATACCCGAGTCACCTTTAAGCTCTTTTCTGACTCGTAAAATATGAAGAGATTGTCGAGTATTTTTTCCCTTTTTCACTCACTAAAGAGAATAAAAATGGAGGTCTTCTTTTAGCTCTTTTCTGACCATTTAAAGAGGAAAAGATTGCCGAGTTATTCCTCTTGGCTTGTTAAAAGGGGCGGTCATTTTAAGTTCTTTTATCAACCGTTAAAATATAAAAAGATTACCGGGTTTTTGTCGTTTCAAACTCGTTAATGGTTACGAAACGATGTGATTTTGATCCTTTTTTCTACTTTTCCAGGTCGAAATCACTACTCATGAAAAGTACTCCTCGGTCGTAATGATCGGGCGGTTCTTTCGGGTATCATTTTACACTTTTTCGGGCCCGAGAGACACAACTTTACGAAAAAGGAACTCTGGAGTTTTCTTTTCCATGTCTTTTTCAAACTCTCTAAACATGAAAAAGACTCCGAGTTTTACCTATGTCGGACTCGTTAAACCCTGACGACATTGGATTCGTCATTATAACGAAACTTGAGCTTCTCCTCCCTAGGGCTCATTAAAATTTTACTAGGTTGGATTCGATCGAAGGTCGTACTTACACCACAAGCATATGCTATCCCCATCAAGCTTGTTAAAAATAATCGGGGTACTCACCAGAAATGGCGGGGGAAAAAGAAAATTTTGGAACCGTAATTATAGTCGTGTCGGCAGTATGTCGCTCTTGAACATGGCACTTTTCTGCTTTCGTGTCAGGGTGGGGATATCTCATTTCGTTTTCACTTGCCTCCGTGGGTTCGGGTGATCCTATTTGACCTCTCATTTGCTCATTGCCACGTCATCATGACCTCTGATCCATTGATGTCAAATACTGCCAACTCCACTGTCGTGCCGCCAATATGTTCAAAGAGAAGTTGACCTCTGAAAGAAACCGCCTCCGCTTGATAGTCCATAAATCTTACTTCACAACATTGTCTCTTCCCGTCTCGTGTCGTTGATGTGGGAAATATTATGGCCCACCTTCGACAAAGATCACTTCCTGTCGACTTCAGCTCATTATCCAGGAAAGTGATCTAGAGACTCCCTTCTGGTACCTTGGAGCCTGCATGCCTCAATGGCAGGTTCTTCGTATTCGACGCGAGGTTTTCATCATTGACCTCCGATCGGATAACTCTACGAGTGTTCGACATCGGCTCATTCATTCGCACGCCGTAGATTGTGCCTATAGTAGGCTCATTCATTCACACGCCATAGATTGTGCCTATAGTACCTTGAGGACCATTGTCATTACTGGTGGTACCTCTTGTGCCTGTTAACAGCTTTCATTATTGGCTGGTAATCAGACAATGTTCATGCATGTTTGACTTCAGCTTACATTTCGCATGCTTGAACTTGTACTTGTGTTCGGGTCGAGGTGGAGTGCAAGACCCTGGATTGTGTCTGTTGTAATCCAGGCGTGATTTTGATACATGACTCTTTCACTGGATGGCTGCGACCATACCTGAGTCTATTCATTGATCCCAACTAGATGGCTGTGTCCATACTACGGATCTTGATTATTATGTACTCTGTCAATGGATGGCTGCGTCCATACCACATATATCATGTACTTGAACTATCATCCTGTATCTCTCCATGCAGATTCTCGGCGGCAGTTGGATATGATCTTGTAAAGCACTTCACCTGTCTCTCTCTCGAGGCTCATGCTTTAGGGGGCATCTGTTACGCAGTAATTTGTCACAGTTGGTCACCGTCTTTGTTACCCCCGCTATCACACACTGGAGGATGCATTTACGGACCTGTGACCAGTGACACAACTTGAAAACACTTGCATTGAGTCTCCTAAGTATGAACTTCAATATCCCTGAAGACACCTTTTGAAGATCAACCCTAAAAAATGCCCTTTTTCCATTAGCGCGGGTCCACAGTGTCTAACCCGCGGCAATGGCTCAGTTCCTCCAAAGAGGGCGCGCCCATGAACACGCTGTCACAGAACAAAGCCCGCGCCACACAAAGTTAGTCATGATTTTTGGCCAACGCGCACTGAAGTGTTTTTTCCTCCATTACTCATGCAGTTCTCTGGGGAAAAATCCCATGGATATGATCGATTGTCGTCTTTTTCATCCATGACAACTCAGTCCAAAGGCTATTCTGGGACAATACCAAATCTTCAGTTGGTGTCCAGATATGATGAATACTTCCGCCTCTTCCATCTATAAATAACTGTCACCCTGCATTGAACCAGCTAGTGTTGTAGTTTTGAGTTTTTGCAAGAGCTAAGGTGAGCTGAGATTATGCTGGATTGATACTAAGAGCTGAGAGAGAAGTTATGCTGCTGGAATGTTGAGAGAGGAAGTGACTTTGCAAGGCATGTTTAGCTGCTGACCCAGTTGGAGGAGATTTCAACGTCAACCCTATTTGGTTGTAATTATTCTCTTCTTTTATTGAATAATGAACGACTGTCATTATGGTTCCACTCACATATTCTTCTGATGATATTTGAGTTATATCCTGCTTGACTGATATATAATTGCATGATATTGGATTTTACGCTTGTGTTGGATTGTTCTTCGTTTGTGCAGGTGTCCATGCGTGGAACGTAAGGATAGTGACCGGCCAAAGCTAAAGGACAGGAACGACATTTCTTCCACAACAAATAGCGTTGGATTCCAGGTAGATCTTTCTGATCAACCTTTAAATTATGCAATTAGGAACTTGCGTGCAGTGTGTACGATTGTTGCTAGACCCTTGTCGGGCTAGTGGGATCGCCTCTGTCCGCAGAGGGGATTTACCAACCCAACAATTCCTTAAACATATATTTTCCCAAAATACCTCTCTTGTCTAGTATGTGCTCTCTATCCACAAAAATGTTTTGTTATGAACAAATTGGGGGAAAATATCTTTCGTTTTGATTCAGAAAGCATTATGATTTCCTTCGTCAAATTCTCATACTTCTTTCTTAGAGGAAATCCAATTTTCTGCCTTTCAAAATTTATCTCGGTCAAATTATGCTCAATCGACTTTATTTTAATGCCCTCTTGGAAGAATTTGCCTTTGGAACCCACTCATTTTCCTTTGGATACTTTTTTTGAGGAAATCATGCAAATAATGAGGGGTTGATGTATTTCACCACTTCCTTTTTATCATTTTCCTATTCAATCATAAAAATATCTCCTTCACCTTGTGTACTAGCAAAGGCTGAGTATTTTCTTAAGCTCAGTAAAGATGTCAAAGTAGATGATTGGTTTCAATTTGAATATTATGCAAAAACCAGATTATATGGAGCGGAATTATGCATGCCTATGATATTATTTTGATTAGAATTTATGAGAGAGAGTTTAAATTTTGATCAAGTACATTTTGTTCGAGCAAAGAAGGGGCATCTATTTAAATTTCCAAGGATAGTTGGACCTTTTATTGTAAGAAATAGGCAGGCTATAGGAAAAGTACAAAAAAATATTGAAGATATGAATTTTCATCTCAGTGAGAAATGGGCATATGACAATCACCATATTATTTCAAATAGGAGAGTGAATAATTCTTACTGTCCCTATGTACATGTGCCTCGACTAGTTCTCAAGAAGCTAGTGAATGGAGGAAAAACTAGTATTCCAAGAGCGATGGATGTTGAAAATCTCAATCCAAGTGAAAATTATTTGAAAATAGCCATCGAAGATGTTATTGATTTAGAAGAAGAAACATATAAACTTGATAAGATGATTAAGTTATCTAAAGGGGGTAGTTCTTCAATAATAGTAGGTTTCCAATTGGAATTGGGGGAAGTTATTTGCAGACCTTCTTCTCATGTTCTAGAAGAGGCTACCGAAAGCTCTTTTCCAATTATAAAACAATTATATTCTCAAATTGAAGAAAGGAAGAGAAAATTCAAAGAAAATATGAAGTGCCAATTAGAAGCTCAATCCATTTCAGATTACAAAACTAGATTGCTTTCTGCCATGGACCTTGAGATAAATCAACAAAAACTATCTTTCTCTCATCCTTATGCTTTGAAAATATCTTCCCCATCAGGTTTCAAGCACACGGGCTTCACTCAATGAACCTCTGACCTATCACGTGTGTTCATGGCATATTAAACAATACCCCTAATTCGACTACATATTGGAAAATACCCCTAACAATCACATTATTTAACCCCCTACCAATACAAACCCAATACTCCTTCCTAATTTAAAAAGCCCCTACTTCCACTAGATATTGTGGGTATCCATTTTTCATTAACATTTTTATACCCGTTTATATTTTTTCATTCACTTTGAGCTCCATCTTTTATACCTACCAATATAAAAACCATTTTTTCCTCAATATATATCCCCCAATATGAACCCACGTGGTATGGTATTGCTCCCCTAGTGAAGCCCATGTGGTTTCAAGACTGTTAACTTGATGATAAATGCTAGAGAGATCCCATTTCTCCATAAAATAAATTTAGATAAGCAGACTGGGGAATTGATATATACCGATTTGACAAAAAATTCCTTGGCTCCTAGGAAATATAAATCTTTATTATAGAAAGTGGTCAATCAATTGAAACTGAAAAAAACAAATTCTAGAGATTTGACCACTCAAAATGAGGAGTTGAAGAAATTGATTGTTAAAATTGGTGTGAATTGAGAAGATAGAAGTGTTGTTCAGAAGTTGTTCCAATGAGTTGAAATGGAGATTTAGGTTCTTAGAAAGAAATTGAAGTTACATTCTATGGAACATCTTATGGATTCAAAAGTAGCACAGTTGGAAAAAGAAAAGGAAACTTTGACAAATGAAAATTTACAAGGAAATGATAAAATTGCAAAGTTGAAGGAGACAAATTTTGTTTTACAACATAAAATTGACTCTCATGTTTGTGCTATTCTAGTATAGCTATATTCTAAAGACCCATATCACAAATTAACTAGAGTAACGACTCAGCTTTAAATACCAAAGATGAAATGAAGAAAGTTCAGATATATTATGATAATTCTTTGAAAATTATAAAATTAAGTGAAAGGAAGTTATCTATGTCCCAAGAAAACACTTTTAAGTATAGACATTACTTTCATACTAATTCACAAGAGATCAAAGAGCTGAAGGAAAAAGTGAAGGGAAATATGTCCCTTATTCAAGCAAGAGAGTTTCTATGGAATGGTATAATTCGTATTGTAAAGAATAGTTGGGAATTATCTATAGTTAGAGAGAAAAAAATTATTATGAGAGACTTGGAAAATTTAATTACTTCCAATAAGAAAAAGTTACCACAAAGAGCTTAGATTGTTAAGAAAATGATTGATTTCGATAACTCGAGATCTTCACAACACTTAGCAGATTAGGAGTTTAAGAAAGAAATGAGTATGCTCAGAAATAAATAAAATGATTGTGAAAAAATTATACACTAAGAGAATAGAGACAAAATTGAGAGAGGTTAAAGAAGTTGTGATGAAATTCAATACTAATTTTGATAAGGGAACTAGAGGAGGTTTTCCTTCATGTTGGGACCAACAAAGAAATTTATTACACTTGGAAACCTATGAGACTTTACTCGTGGACGCCAAGAGAAAAATAATTTATAGTCATGAGAGAACAACAATTCTTAAGGGAGAAACTATTGTGAACTATTTACATATATATTTCTAGCTATTGTGGTTAATGAGAACCCTTTTTGTTGACAAGCCAGCATACAACAAAATTACAATTTTCAAAATCGAACATACTATGTTTGTCAAGGCTCCGAGTTTAGACACAACTATTTGGACAAAATGCAGAGAGTGGATGTCAACAATAATAGCGAGTGCAGAAGTTGGACCTTCAAATACATCACATTCCCATCTTACTCAGTGAACCTATGCCACTTGTTGTGCAAAAATATTTTTCAATATTTATGAAATGATGTATTTATGTTTTCCTCTTTTAAGAATGTAATGTTTGAAAGAGCAAGAAATTTAAAAGTAATTTAGGAGGTTAGTAGTTTTGGTATTTTATAATTTCATAATAGTCCCATTTTCCATATTTTGTATAAAAAGAAATTCGAAAGGAAAATAAAGGTTTCAATTTTTGGACCTCAAAAGTAGAAACTCCTTGTATTCTCAATTTTCATGTGGATTTGCATAAATATTTGAAAGTGATTCCAGACACCTGTTGAGTATGATATGAATTTCTTGTTATCTTTCATCTTATCCTTTTCTTCTGTTATCACTCAGAAGTTTTCCCTAGAAGTTATAAAAAGAAGCAATCATCCGAGGTAACCACAAACCAATCTTTTAGACTCAGGTTTTAGCCAACTTAACTGCAGAGAGGGTTCTCTCTTTATGATTCAACTTTGTTTTTATTTGACTTTAGGCTAGTTCTTAGTGTTCATGAGGATTTTGATTTTCGATTGAAGGTTGGGTGGTGGAATTCTTGTAACAGATGGATAGAGCTTGGTCTTCAAGCCATTGGGCTATGGAGTCAATCAAAGGATAGCATAACTGGACCAAATCATTAAAGGGCTAGCAGAGCAAAAAGCAAATATTCACGTCTAATGGAGGGAGTGGTTCTAACCAGGGTAAAAGGGAAATGAAGAATCCGCAAACTCAGATCAGAATGAAAGAAAACAGGTGATCATGAACAAAGGGAAATTAAGAATCCTTTGCTATATACGAGGGGAGAAACTACGGAAGTAAGGGAGCAGTCAAGAATTCCCTAAATAACATAGTTTAGTAGAAAGCATTTAAAATGTAAACAATTAAGACAGAGTACATTCAAGCAATTTATGAAATATCATTCCATGTTATACATTTAGATTTTAGATAAGAAAACAAGATTATGGAGACACATAAGAGAAATAACAGTAAACAAAAGAGAATACTTATTTGTATATCACTTTACGCAAGAATCTTGTAAAATATATGACCTTTATTCCTTGATCAAGCAAGCCAATCCAATCATTGATACAATAAAACCTAGAATTGAGAGATAAAGTCTATAGAAATGTCTTGAAATCCATCATATATACTTTGAAATATGAAGTATTTATACAAAAAATATTTACAAAATATCTCATAAAAATTTAAGATTTAATCTAGGGAATCAAAATATCTTCAAGCATGAAGGTAGGGACAGATGGAAAACTGCATCATGCTATCCCTTTTATTATGTTAGTGTTGGTTGTTGCCATTGAGTTTGAGCCCTTTAAGCTGGCTAATATTTGTACGTCGGAATCATCTTCACTTTGATCTTTCTCTAATACTCTTTGACCCTGTTGATCTGTCTTTAACTTGTTTCACTTGGTTGTCTTCAGATTTACTATGGTAATTTTCTATTGTAAAACATTCAAAGTAAATCTGTCATTTTTTCCCACAATTCATCCTCAGGCAACCTTACTTTCAGAATTCTTCTCTAAATTTTGTCTGCCTCTGTGTATTTAGAAAACTTGGGCTTGGTGACAAACAGATGTTTGACCTCATGTTCTAGGAAAAGTAGATTTTCTAAAGTATCATACAATAATTTTCCAGTTCAGTGGGATTTTATACCTAAAGTACTGGCTTGTTCCCTAGAATATTTCCTAATTGTGTCACTGTAGTCCAATTGGGTCATGAGTTTATCATGGATGACCGTAGGACTGGGCAGGACCTTGTCCCTCAAAATTTGAAATTTGGCCATGAACTTGTCAATGGCCACCAGCTTCTTGTGGCACCTTTCAACTAAATAGAGCATAAGGTTTCCTTTGGAAAGAACCTTTTTAACCAATAGGATGGCTTCGGTCCTATCCTATATACCAAGATCATTAAGCTCATGTATATTCTTACTGTTCAAGAAGTGGATGAGTCGATTTGCATCCTCAAGTTGGTCTCGTAAATCTTCCCTTACTTTCTAGATAGCCTGAGTGGCTACTTTCACCAATTCAGTTTGCTCAAATATAACTTGAATTTATGGCCAAATATCATTGACAGAGTCAATGATATTAGCCTAGAGCATTTCTTTGGTCTATCCTAGAGGTTTCTATAATGCCAAATCTTTTTCTAGGACATTGATCTTCTCACCCATCCTTAGAGCTTTCTATGTTTCTTCTCTTTGTTGAATTTGGGCAGGCTTACAGTCAGTTTCTAAGCTTGCCACTTTCACCTTTAGCCTTTTGAGCTCTGTTGCATGGATTGACATGTCCTCCATGGCTTTCACTAGCTCTGTTGCTTTCTCTATTGATGTGCCTCATGTTGTAGATTCAGTTGTGATTGGTAGTGTTGTGGCATGTGGAGTTGTAGGCACCAATGATGCTGCCAATGTAGAAGGAACTGATGTTTTCACTCTGAGAATGGAATTTGTGGAAGTTATTTCCATGTCACTTTGTTTGGACTGAATCAAAATGTCCAACTCCTTCTCTATCTCTTTTAGTTGGGAATTTAGCTTTAGGACTAAGTCAATGAGCTCTCCATGTCCTTTTTGTGCCTCCAGGACTTTTGCTATTTGTGGGTGATGCAACTGGGGAATATTGAGCTGTTTCTTCAAGGCAACTATATCATCATTCTATTTATTTATTAAGTTTTCAGTGGCCTTTACATCCTTGGGATCATGTCCCAACTCAATGACTAAATCCTTTAAGGACTTGATTCTGGTATCTTTGGCATGTGAAGAGGCCTTCTCAAATTGGAAATGTGCTGATATATTATTCATGGAGTTTTTCAATTGGTGGGCGATGATGGCTTTCCCTGTCAAGGTGGAGTAAATCATCTCCCCCGTCTCCTTATGCAACTCAATCTGGTCAATATGATGAATGTCATTTTCCATTACTTCGAAGTCTATCTTTTTGAAGTTTGTTGTTGTTCTTGGTTGCTGAGTAGTGGGCTTCATGAATGTCATTTACATCTTCCCCTCTTTTACATCATAGGCTCACATAAGCCTTGTTTGATTGGTAGGGATCATGTTCAAGTATTATGCATAGGTTTGGGATTTCAGCCTCTCGTTCCTGGCCTTTATCTCTTTGTACCTTTCTTCGATGTCCTCTTCCTTGTCTTTTGGCATCCTAAAAGAGGATACCTCCACACTTTTTTGTCTTTCTAGTATCTGGGTATGTGATGTGGAAGGTTCTATGATGCCTGCAGAGGGAGTGGCATGCATGCTCCCTTCTCTTTCAGTTGCTTGTAACATATGTTGTCTCCTCTGTATATTCCTATTTTGAAACACGATTTATTCATTGTCTCTTTGTCTGGCTTGTCTATGCATATGCTTGTGATGTTGCTCTTCCTGAGGCTTTTCTTCTCATTTAGAGGAGTTTGTAAGATTGGGGGATTACTCAGGGTGGCCTCTAGTCTATCTGATTTTTCTGATTGTCTTGGTTCTTCTGGTGCTTCTGATTCTTTCTGTACCTATGATTCCTTTTGGACTTGTGATTATTCTTGGACTTGAGATCCTTCTAGCACCTAGAGGAAATAACCCTCATCAGGTTGTTTCTCTAGATTAATTAGAGTGTTTTAAACAGAAACTTCAGTGATATCCCTATCTAGTAAAGTATTCTCCACCCATTGCAATTGATTTTCATATTTTTCTATTTCAGGGATTCGATGGTGAATATAGGGAGCCATCTTGTTTTTATATCTTCTATTGCAAATGAAGTCCAAGGGATCATATCTCCACATGAAGCTTTGTTTGAGATTTATTCTTTGAAGAATTTGGTCTGCCTCCTTTCCAGCTTCTCTACTATTGCAAATAAAGGGGCCTAACTGGTCTCTAATCCTGAGCTGGACCTTCTTTTTGGTTCTAGCAAAATGCACCTCATTTGAATTGATTATCTGCCTATAGTACTGGAGAGAAAATAACCTCTTTGGGAGGTATCTGGGTAGTTTATATGGGGCCATATCATAGCCATAAATTCTAATTTCAGTGTGGTTTTGGTACAAGTACCAATCCCCCATTTTGCATTGTTTTGAGAGTTGCACGATCCTCCTTATATCGGAACTGATTCTTGCACGAGGGCTTCCTAGCAGCGTTGTCATAATGGGATGTACAATTAGGTCTATGAAGTCTTTATATAAATATGGGGAGTCATATATATGGGTCAATGGAGTCTAGAAAATGACTGAACTAGAGTGACCTTTCGTACCAAGCTTCTGGAGAGTAAAGGGGAACTTATTTGCTTGATAGTATAGAAAGAGGTGATACAAAACAGAGGAATACTTGAAAAGTCTCTCATTACTCATCCTAAGAAACTGGTCATGCATCCTATTGGCTATAAACTTGGCATAATCATAAATGATAGTAGGAGGTTGTCATGGAGTGAAGATGGACATGAAATCTAGGATGATTTCATCCATATACTCACTAGTGGTGTAACCTAGTACACTAGATATCATTGCTACAATATCCTGGCCAAATTCTGAAATATGGTGTACACATACGGAGGAGGATATTTTGGAATATGTTTTTCTTCTACAATGAAGGTTTGGAACATCTCAGCAAGTTTTGTAGTGGTAAGCTTGGGGAATCGGTCCAACAGGTCTCTAATTGAAATAGGGGTTAGGTTTTTCCCTAGTTGTAGTTGGAGCATTTCATTAATTGATTCTGTAGTGATGGTGAAAAGTATGGTATGGTTAGGGGACATCACTGCTATTTAGCTGGCGATATAGTTTACATGGCAGTAATGGACAATTTCTTGGAAAATATGAACTTCATGGAATTGGTACTTGGGTAAATTGGGCTCCCAAAGACCTATTTTATGAGCATGGTTCATGTATTGTTCTATGTATCTGTAATATAATTTGAGAGGGGATTCATGGATAGAGGTGTCCTTGATTTGGAAATCTTTATTAGCTAGGGGGAGGTGGTCTAAGCCTAGGTGAGGAGAGGAAATTAGTTTTACATCCATGGAAATTGAGGCAGCCATTCTTAGTTCTTGTGGATTTGAGAATGAGGGAGGTTATTTTCAATTTTTAGGGCAATGGTGGTTCAATGCTAGGTGGGTTTGGGTTACCATAGTTTGTCTCTTATTTGAATTAAGAAAACTTAGAGACTCGTTCAAAAATTGACAAGATTTTTCAGTGATTTATGGCTTAAATACATGGAATTGGAGAAAACTGGGTTTGAATTGGATGACTGGCAATTGTGAATGGTTGTAAAGGTTTTGAGTAGGTTGGAAGGAAATCTGGGAGCTTTGTGGTGTGTTCAGGGTGCAATTGTACGTGGGTTGACAACTTCGACATCTACAGGTGCCTGCATGGAGGTTTTCAGTTGAAAAGAATCATAAAAATGAATGATTTAAGGCTTTTTGGCTTTATGTGAGAAAGTCAAAATTGGTGGGTATGGGTGAACATTAATTGTTTGACGCATAACAGGGTGAACAATAGTTATTTTGGCACATAGCAGGTGCGCAGTAAGTGGTTTTCTTCGCACAACTTTTGGGCACTTGGTAGTTTTTGGGGTAGGCTGCCTGAATCCACTCATCGAGCAACATGTAGCTTCGGGGGCACAGTGGAAAACAACCCTTTTCGGGCGGGTAACATTTGGATGTTAGGCCCTTCTAAAATGAATGAGGACCATCAAATGTGGAAGGGGGAGATTGTGCAGCAATCGGGTAGTGGAGTTGCACGGAAGGTAGTGGGGGGCCTGGCAGGGGTTTAATTGGGTTTTTAAACTAACTTAATCGCACGTCGATTAGTTAGTGGATTTTTAGGGTTTTGGGTAATATTATGGTTTATATAATTAAATTAGTGTAGGATTTAATTAATATTGCGGGAATTACATATATATGGGGAAAGGGGGTTTTTAGCGAGGATTTAATAAATAAATTAGTAATTAGGAAAGTGACTGGAAAGGGGCACTATACCCTAAGCATTTGATATTTCATGTTTTATTGGTTCCCTTATAATAGCACAAAAACTTAGGGTTTAGTGTTTTCATGGGTTTTTTGATATGAAAATGAGTCATGTGGGTGAACGAATGCCTTGCCTAGGTAAAAGTAATTTTAACCTTAGGAAAAGAGTATTTTTAGGGAACATGAATGATTTGAATGGGGAAATGAATGTTTATGACGGGGTTTTAGTACTTATTTCTCGTAAGTCATTGAGCTGAGGGTCTGGTCCCTCCAAAATTGAGAGAAATGCCCTAAGCCTCTTTGACTTAGGGTTTTCAATTACTTTGATCTTTATTGTGGGAAATTAGTTAAGTAAAAAGTGAAATGAATGAGGGAAATTAATTAATTGACTTTGATATCCATCTGTATGCTTGAGTGCCCATTCACATTTGGAGCTTTTATGATGAAAAAGATGATACACATGCTTTTTTCTAATCAAACATCAAAATTCTGCAACTTTTCTACTACTTACCCATCTACTCATCCTACAATTTTTACTTTTCTTTGCTAGGGTGAATTTGAGCTAGCAAACCCTTATCAAATATTTTCCTTTTTATTTACAATAGTAAACTAACTAAGTCTAACCTTATTATATCCAAGGGCTCACTTTAAACAGTTGAGCTCCTTTTATTTACTCTACCTATCTAATTATCTGCTAAGATTAAACAATTTCGTCAGATATTTATTCTCTATCTATAGACATGAAATTGAAACATGAAATAGACAAGTTTAAACATTTTGACTATCATGGATTGTGGCGAAGGTTACGAAATGCACACAATCATTTATTATGCATGAAAAGTAAATAGTAGTGGCATTTTGACTTCGACACTTTCATGGTCCTTTTTCTTTTCTTGGGGTTCACATTTTTCATCTTTTTTGACATTCTTATTCCTTTTATCCTTGGATTATTCTTTTAGGACATACCCTCTTTACATTTTTTATTTTTATTTTTTGAATATGGAAAACATTTGCAGAAATCAAAGGTATGTAGATATTACACGTTTAATCTTAGCCATTCAAAAATTATGACTCCTATTAGTATAGGAACCTAACAGTGGCTCCACTTGGCGATGGCATTTATTGGTGAAATGTCAAGAACTTTGTACACCAATGGCCTTCTGAATTGTTGTGATGTTCTCCTGCAACTTTCCCTTTCATATTTTTGCATTATTACTATTTATGACAGTAAAACTTTTGAAGCTTAGGGCCTTCTCTTTGGGCTTCAACTTCAAAAAATCACCATCCAATCCACTCTAGACTTTTGAAAGTAAAGTGTATACACATGATTAGTGAAATCAGTAACTAGGTTCAATATAGTGTTTGAACATTCAAACATTAACTTGTCCTCCTTTTGCTTCTATGCCATCCATTTCTCTGAGGAAGAAATCATTATTACCTCTGAAAGCATAAATGATATATGGGCCTTTCCATAGGAAATCAAATTTCCCATGTTTACCTTTATCCTCTCTTCTTGAATCCTGTTTCAAAACATTGTCCCCTAGGTAAACATTTTCTGCCTTAGTCCTTTTATCAAAAATCTTCTTGATCTTTTCCTGCACAACTTGAGATCTAATGTATAGTTCTTCCCCGGTCTGCTGTAAGTGAATTTTTTGGTTGATTCTTCTTTGGATGTCATTTGGTTCAACTTGTAGCTCTTGGAGTAGCTTCATCACTGGTGTTCCCAAAGAAGATGGGAAAACAACTTCCATTCCATAAACTAATTGATAAGGACTAGTACCAGTGGATTTGTTTGTGGTTAGCATGTCTACCCATAAGGCATTTACTAGCTTCTTGTTCCATGTTTTCTTGTTGTCTTCTAACAAGTTTTTGATGATATTTACTAGAAATTGTTTTTAGGACTCTGCTAGTCCATTTCCTTGGGGGTAATAAGCTATGGAATGAACCAAAGTTATATGGTACTTATTAAATAAATCAATCATTATCCTATAATTGAAGGCTGTTGACTTATCAATGATAATCTTGGTTGGGCACCCAAATCTAGATAGGATATTGGATTCAAGGAAGGTTATTATAATAGTGTGAGTGGCTTGCCTTGCTCGTATGGCTTCTATCCATTTGGTAAAATAATTTGTAGCAGTGAGGATCCATTTGTGTTGGGCAGAGGTAGGTGGGTGGATTTCACCAATGAAGTCAAGACCCCATTGTTGAAAAGGTGCTTTAGTAGAGATTGGTTTTAAGGGCAAGGGTAAAATATTTTTCTTTCCTTCAAAAATCTAACATTTATGACAGGAGGTTACAAATTTCTTTACATCAAAAAACAAAGTAGGCCAATAGAAACCAGCTCTAAGGATCTTGTCAGCAGTGGTTTTCCAATAAACATGTCTGCCACAGTCACCTGCATGAAACTCTTGTAACACCTTGTTAGATTCTTCTATTAATAAATAGTTAAGAAGGACACCTTCATGATTCCTCCAAAACAAAGCATTGTCAATCATGCAAAATTTTAAAGATTTCATTTTTTAAAATATCCTTTTGGTCCTAGATAATTCAGGAGGACCTTGTAGATTTTGTAAAACATATATGGTGTCATCATACCATGGTGATTCAATAAAGGCCCGGTTGATTGGTGGAGTTTCCATCTCCTCTCCATTATCCACTTCTGCAATAAAATTTATATCTAAGGCCTGATAGTTCGATTCAGCCATAAGCTTGGCTATACCTTAGCCTTTGACTAACTTTGTTGGCTTGATTTCTAGGTTATATTCTAATATAGTAGCAATCCATTTCCCTCTCTTTCCATCCATACCATCCTGAATTAGGATATCCTTGACTACTGAATTGGGGATATAGGCTATTATATGAGAATATAAAATGTAAACTCTAAAATCTTTGGTAGCTTTGACCAAAGCAAAAGTTTGATTTTCCATTATATTGTATTTTAAATGGGCATCTCTCAAGGCTTTGCTAAAAAATGCAATAGGTTGTTCATAACCCTCATCATTTTGTTGCAGTAGGACTACAACCATTGTGTGTTCTGAGGCAAAGGAAAATATAATGAAATCTCTATCAAACTTTGGATTGATCAAAACTGGAGTCTTTGTTAAGGCTAGGTTAATATCTTCAAAGGATTTCTTAGCCTCAACAGTCCATTTCATGGTCGAATCATTTTTCAACATATTGTTTGATGCCCTAATTAATTCTACTAAGTTAGAAATAAATCTCCTAAGAATGTTTATTTTCCCTAAAAAGGCTTGTAATTCCATGATGCTCCTAGGGTGTTGTATCTGTAAGATGGCTTCAATTATTATAGGATCTATTCAGATACCATGTTTCGAGATTATATGGCTTAAAATTTTCCCTCTTCTAACCCAAATAAAGATTTTTTAGGATTCAAAGAAATTCCATACTTCCTACATTTGATGAAGACATGCCTTAGATGATCTAAGTGTTGTTTTTCAGATTTTGAGAATACAGTGATATCATCTAAGTATTTTACTAGGAAGTCATAAATTTCCTTAACAAAATCTATGTCCATAGCTCTTTGAAAGGTGGCCCTTGCATTCTTTAATCCAAAAGGCATCTTCACAAATATGAATGTGCCCAAGCAGTAGAGAATGTGGTTCTAGCCTGGTCATCTAGGTGAACTAGAATCTAACTATAACCAGAAAACCCATCTAATAATGAGATTCTGGTTGACCCTACTCTTATATACATATTTGGGCACATCAACCCCGATCTTATATGTCAAGTTATTAGGGCTCATCAACCGCTAAAATAGTTGTTTCATACCCTAAAGGAACATAGTCATCTGAATATCTCATTCCCCAAAAGTTCCATCTAATAAACCATCCAGAAATTGTATAAATTGAACCATACTGACTGCTCCACTGGAAAAGTACAATGGATACTGAGTGGTACACTGTCAGGGTGCGATTCATACTATTTAGGCATTCTATAGGGTGCAATGGGTGAGGATGGACAAGTGTCTGGGACAGTTTGCTAGGTGGTTGCTCATGAAATATTCTAGAAACTTCTCCTATGCCACTTACCTCTCTGAATTCACCCAAGGATGAATAAAGGATCTAAGAAATCTCCAATCCCTTCTCTTGTGGAATCAATTGTAACAATTGGAATGACACTAATCAAATCCCATGGATGACTCACACCCTTGCAAACATCTATAAATGAATCTCCAATTCAAGAGATGTTGAGGCTACAATATTGTGAATTGCAAGGAAGTGTTGATAGTTTGTAATTGAGGATAGAGCATTGTATTCTTGGAGTGATCTTGCTATTTCATGAGGTGAGGAAAGATTGAAGCTGGGAGGATGATGCTGGATTAGACAACTGGGTTGTAATTCTCCTTTCTATTAATAAAGCACTTCATGTTTTCTTCCATATGATTGTGAAATTATGAATGTTATCATTTGTGAATGCTACATTTGTTCATTATATATTTAATTATGTAATGTTTATGTTGTAATGGATCACAATGCTTCGACAGTTCACTATTGTTGTACTTGTGCAGGTACTCTCCAAGTGTGTTAAGTATGGGGAGGAGTTGCACGATCTGTCAAAGGGGAGAGAGATCAAGCAAGGGATTAAGCGAAAGTTCCAAGTTGTTTCCATTATCTTTCTCTTATTTGTTACACATAGAAGAAATTGTTGAATTTCTTTAAAATGTTGTTTCAAGGGTAGTTTCCAAACCTAGAGGGCTAACATTATTTAGGAATACTAGTTTTCCGAGAAACACCTACTACCCTTAGTAATATATGATCCATTTTAGGTAAAGGATAATTATCTTTGAGAAAAACTTTATTGAGATTTCTGAGATCAACACATAGTCTAATCTCACAAGTTTTTCTCCATCTTGGTACCAAATTTGAAACCCAATCAGAGAATCTAATTGGTGCTATTATCTTGGCTTCATACATCCTTCTAATTTACTTTTCAATAGAACGCAATAGAGTGGGATTGATCCTCTTAAGCTTCTGTTTGAATGGTTTCTAGTTTTCTTTTATGGGGATGGTATGTTGTATTATGTTCGTCTTGTAGGATTTGAGGTCCTCATAACTCCCAGAAAAGACATCTTGGAATTCCTTTAATAGTTTAATGTATTTCACATTTTCCGTAAGAGGTAAGGACTTTGAAAGTTTTATCAAATTTTGGGTTTTTCGTAGCGCCTATATTACACTCCTCTATATTAGATTTTAAGGGTTCCATCTTTGGTTTTCTAGGGACATCATTTGAATTAAACAAGTCTTCCGAAGGGGTTAATCCTTTGGGGCAAAAATTGTCTTTGAGATTAATGACTTCATAATCTTCATTAATTATCTCATCAATTTCAAATTGCATTAGGTTTTGTACATCTGATTTTATAAATTTAGTGGGATAGGATTTATCTACCTCCTCATCTTCTATTTTATTAATTTATATTTTATCTTTAAAATCATGATCTAATGTTATGTTAGTATCTATATTACTATTTAGAAATTCCTCCTCTAAGGCTAAAAAATCATTTATTTTTTGGTTATTAGAAAATACTTGCCAGTTTTAAGTTATCTTGGATAGTAGGTCTGTGCCTGATCTCAATAGTGTACTGATGGTTAGGTTGGAATGGTAACTTACAAGTGCTGGGAAACACTGCTAAACTATGAGCCTGCAAATTATGCTTCCTAGGAATTACAACAAATTTGGTTTCTAGGAAAGTGTTTAATATTTCTATAATGGTTCGTGTGTAACAACTTAATCTAGGGTCTTTGGTCATATATGTTAGCACCTAAATCCGCCTTAGGCTGAAAGAACGCAAAATTCACGGTAACCACTGTTTGGTCAATTTAGTGTTGTCTAAATTGCTATCATAAATTGTCAACCCAGGGCTCGTAAGCTGATGAAGTGAAGTGTACAATATATACTTAAGCAGCCTTTCCTAGTTCTTTTTGTCGTTTTTAGTGTATGTCTAACTTATCTTCCTAATGTGGTGTGATGAAGTTATAAACATGTGAGTGAATGTGTGTGTATGTGGTGATTTCTAAATGCTTCTTGAATTTTAAAGAGAAAACTTGAACAACAACTTGGAATGGAATTAAAGCTTCGAATGAAAGTAAAGCATCAAACAAAAAGACCAATGGCACTAGTCCAATACCTTTACTGCTGATAAGAATGAAAATGACATCTACATTAACTCAGCTGAAAGCAATAACACTACTCTAACTCCTCTATTGAATCTAAAGCAATGCAAAAATTAAGTGACAAATCACACTACTTAATTCTCCCTTAACATTCTGCCTTTAGCTAAATTGATCATGTGAAAAAGAGTTAGGAGTGAATTAGTAATATGAGTCTAAAACTAAATAAACCAAGCTGCAATTAAATGATGTTTTGGTCCCATAAAAGTTAGTGAATCATGATAAAAAGAACCATCAAGAGATTAGCAACTTGACAAAACTTGATAAAGTAAACTAGGCAAGGAAACTCACTAAGCAAGGAAACTAATGAAAATCAAAGCGAAAGTCAGCAGTTTAGATAAGACAACTTCATATGCCACTAGTGTTAGAAAGAAGGAAAAGCACACTGTCCCGGGCTCCTAACAAAGCTATGAAAACACACATTGATCAGTCATGAAAAGTACAGAAACGTAAAACAGCATGATTCAAACTGTACATTAATATACATAGTGAATTAGAGAAAAAAAAGGAATGCAGGAAAGCAAATTTAAAAGCTACTGTACAATGGTTGTAGCAGACAGGGGTCCTCCATCCACTTCAACCAATTAAAAAGATCAGCTACGCAGGTAAGAACAAAACTGTCTTCTTGGTATTAAATCAACACATAACAAAATACAGTGGGGAGCGTAAACGCTATGTAAAAGAGTCTTGAAACAGAGTTTACAACAGCAAAATACTAACTTCCAAAACTAACTAATCAGCGTGTAGAAACGCTTTATTTATAGCAGGAACACAAACTGTTCTATGCGTAAACTAAGCTAACTAAAAGCTATGCAAAAAGACACGTTCAGCAGCACCGTGCACGGATTTAGGAAACGGTCATCATGGTTGATAAATCCGCTGTTGGATTCTTGTCCCCTGCAGTCTTCGTGGCTAAAGAAGAGGCTAGATGTGACTTTCGTGCTCCACCTGAACACGCAGAGCCGTGCCACCGTTTGCAACCTTGTCGTTTGACCAGAGTTACCTCCACGTTGACCAGGGGTGTAGACGGCCAGTTTGGCTGAGCTGACAGCACACGCACCATGTACAGAGTCATACAAACTTGCCCATGTGGCTCTTTCCTCTGGAGGACACCTGGATCATAGCAAACAAGAAAATGGCTGCGGAATCTGGGATTGGCTACGGAATCAGAGATCGACTGCGGAAACCCTGTATCAGTTGCGGAATTGCAGCACTTGAACCAAAAATCTAAACCAACAGTCAATCATTAGCATAATTAGCAAATCATGTAAAAAGTCCTATAATGCAATGAATTGAACAAGTTGATGAAGGAAATGATGAAAAAAGAAGGAAATGAGTAGGAAAAGGTTGTTGGGAGGATGGGTAAATAAGTGCAGGTTTGAGGCTCAACAGGGACCACGTGGGTTGGCCCCATCAAGTGGTATCAAAGCAAAGTTTTTTTTTTTAGGAAGTAGAGGAAGATGGAAGTACAAAGACGAGGACATGGAAGAGGTGCACGCAGAGTAGCAGACGAAGGATTGAGAGAACAGTTGAGAATCCTTACAGCTCGCTTGGAAGTAGTAGAGGTGGGTAGGCGAAGAGACCCAGAACTTGGGGATGACAGTGAGGATGAGGTAGCAACTGTTATAGATGGGTTAGAAGAAGAAGCCTCGGAGTTAAGGCTGTTGCAATTAGTTCTGTTAGCCAGCAGCGAACCCAAAACGGAGATTCCCAACTATGATGGCAGTCTGTCTGCAGATGTCTTGCTGGACTAGATAAGCAAATTAGATAAGTATTTTGAAAATGAGGAAGTCAGTGAGGATAAAAGAGTTAGATTTGCTGCAACTAAATTAAAAGGGCACGCCCTCTTATGGTGGGATAGTGTCCAAGCAGATAGGAGACGAATGAACAAGTTGCCAATAAAAAGGTGGCCACGGATGGTGGCAAAACTGAAGGGCAGATTTCTGCCAAAGACTACCAGGTTGAGCTTTACTGACGAGTGCATAATTTAAGGCAGAAGGGTATGACTATAAAGGAATATACGGAAGAATTTTACCGCGTAAATTTACGTGCTGGTTATACGGATGATACTCTGGAAAAAACAACAAGGTATGTAAATGGCTTGAGGTTGTAAATATTGGACGAGATCAGTATTCTCTCCCCCCGAAATATTGAGGAAGCCTTTCAGAGTGCTGTAAAGGCTGAGGAGAAAATCAACAGGAAACAGAACAACAGGAGAGGGGGAGGGAATGGCAGAGGATGAGGACAGTCCTACGGTAGAGGGAAAACTGCCACAAACAGCGAAGAAGGTAGCAGTTCCAGAGCTTCAGGGACAGCAGAAAAGGGAGAAAGAGCTAGAGGAGGTCGGCCATATCAGCGGGGAGGAGGAAATTCTCGCGGAAGAGGGACTAATGTCCAGTGCTACAGGTGCCACAAGTGGGGGCACAGATCCTTCGAATGTCCGGAAGCTGAACATGTTGGCCAGAAGGGAGCATTTGTTGCGCAGCTTGAGGAAGCTGAAGCACAACCCCGGGAGATAGAGAATGTGGCAGAAACGGGGGAAGCTCTAATTTTGAACAAGGTGCTATTGAAACCAGCCAAAGAGAAGGCTGAACAGACCCAGCGAAAAGCACTGTTTCAAACAGTTTGCAAATCACAGGGGAAGTGTTGTA
Source organism: Pinus taeda (assembly GCA_000404065.3). Taxonomy (NCBI): domain Eukaryota; kingdom Viridiplantae; phylum Streptophyta; class Pinopsida; order Pinales; family Pinaceae; genus Pinus; species Pinus taeda. The sequence goes on along the minus strand of APFE030014161.1, from coordinate 22,225 downwards.
AATTGATTATAGACAGTGGAAGTACAGACAAACTAGTTGCCACTGAAATGGTGGAGAAGCTAGGCTTGAAGCGGCTTAAACACCCCACACCTTACAAGGTGTCGTGGCTACAGAAAGGCCACCAGTTATTAGTTGATGAACAGTGCGAGGTAGAATTTCACATTGGCAAATATCACGACATGGTGGTCTACGATATTATGCCAATGGACGTGTGCCATATACTGCTTGGGAGACCGTGGCAGTATGACCGGAGGGTGACACACGATGGGAAGACAAATTGTTATAAATTTGTGAAAGATGGGATCAAACATACGCTTGTACCCATCAAGGAAGAAGATGCAGCAGAACCAAGTGGCACAAAAACATTGTTAATTGGAGGGAAACAGTTTGTGAAGCAGATTGAGGAAAATGAGGTCAATTATGTAATTGTAAGGAGGGCAAGACCAGTGTTGCTGAACACAGAAAAAGCAGAACTGCCTTAGAAATTCAGGAGCTGTTGAAATAATTCCAAGACATTGTGGTTGATGATTTACCTGATAAGTTGCCTCCCAAGAGGAGTATTAGCCATCACATTGACTTTATACCGGGAGCAAGCTTGCCAAACAAGGTAGCGTACAGGATGAGTCCAAAAGACAATGAAGAAATTCGCAAACAAGTGCAGGAGTTGTTGGATAAGGGACTGATCAAAGAAAGTTTGAGCCCGTGTGCAGTACCAACTGTACTTGCACCTAAGAAGAGTGGATAATGGCGAATGTGTATAGATTCGCGGGCCATTAATAAAATTACGATTTGATATAGATTTCCCTTACCCAGGATGGACGATATGATGGACTGCCTTAGTGGAGCAGCTTATTTTACAAAGATTGATTTGAAGAGTGGTTATCATGATATCAGAATCAGGGAAGGAGATGAGTGGAAAATAGCTTTCAAAACTAATGAAGGGCTGTACGAATGGCTGGTCATGCCATTTGGATTGAGCAACGTTCCTAGTACATTTATGAGACTAATGAATGAGATGTTAAAGGAATTTATTGGAAAGTTCGTGATAGTTTATCCTGATGACATTTTAATTTTCAGCAGAACAAAAAGAGAGCATCTTCAACATGTTCGAAAAGTGTTAGAAAAGTTACAACAGAACAAATGGCTGATAAACTTAAAGAAATGCACTTTCCTACAGAAGGAGCTGGTCTATTTGGGGTTTGTAGTTGCAGAAAATGAATTGAAAATGGACCCCGAGAAGATTGCAGCAATTATAAATTGGCCGTCACCGAAGAGCTTATTTGAGGTACGTAGTTTCCACGGATTGGCAATTTTTTATCGAAAGTTTATTATAAATTTCAGTGAAATCTGCGCACCAATGTTAGAGACCATCAAAAAGGCCAGCCAACCCTTTTGTTGGACCAAGAAGGCATAAGATAGTTTTCAGCTTTTGAAGCAGAAGATCACGGAGAGGCCAATCTTGAGGCTGCCTGATTTCAATAAACTTTTTCAAGTTCGGTGTGACGCAAGTGGAATAGCGATTGGTGTTGTACTTAGTCAGGACGACAGACTAGTGGCATTTTTCAGTGAAAAACTGAATGAAAGCCAGCAAAAATATTCCTCATACGACAAGGAATTTTACGCAGTGGTCCAAGCCTTAAATCATTGGAGGCACTACCTACTGGGCAATGAATTCATTCTATTTTCTAATAATTTTGCATTGCAATACGTAATGCAGCAGCACAAGTTAAATCATAAGCACGCTAAGTGGGTAGAATACTTGCAGAGTTTCACTTTCGTGTTAAAACACATAAGTGGGCAAGCCAACAAAGTGGCAGATGCTTTGACCAGAAGAGCCTTGCTCTTACACGAGAGTAGCATACAGGTATTGGGATTCAAACATTTGAAATATTTGTATCAAACCGAATTGGATTTTAAGGAAGCTTTTGAAGCCTGCCAAAATCCCTTATTAAGGAATGCAAGCCCGTGGTTAGACTATAATTTACAGGAAGGATTATTATTCATAGGTGGGCAATTATGTATCTCGGACTGTTCAATGAGGGAGAATATTGTACGGGAAAAGCATAGCAGCGGAGTAGCAGGAAATTTTGGCATCAACAAAACTTTGGAGCAACTCAGACATTTCTATTATTGGCCTAAAATGAGCAGGGATGTACAGAGATATGTAAACAGGTGTAAAGTCTGCCCACTATCAAAAGGACACAGTCAAAATACCAGACTTTACACACCACTACCTGTTCCAAGCAGGCCATGGGACTTGGTCAGCATTGACTTTGTTCTTGGACTACCTGGAACACAACGAGGGTATGATTCAGTAATGGTGGTGGTAGATAGATTTTCAAAAATGGCTCATTTTATTCCTTGCCGAAAAACTAGTGACGCCACGTACGTGGCACACCTATTTTTCATGGAAGTTGTTAGATTACATGGCCTACCCAGAACTATCATTTCAGACAGGGACGTAAACTTCACAAGGCACTTTTGGCGCACCCTGTGGAAAAAGTTGGGCACACAACTGAACTTCAGCTCTGCGTATCATCCGCAGACTGATGGACAAACGGAAGTAGTGAACAGAAGCTTGGGCAATTTATTACGGAGTTTGACTGGAGAAAATTCATGAATATGGGACCGAGCTCTCGCCCAAGCAGAATTCGCTTAAAACGATTCGCCCAACCGTAGCACCGGACTTATCCCATTTCAGATTTTGTATGGCATGCATCCTCGGGGAATACATGAACTACGAGATTTGGGAAAGCTGGAACGACGAAGCGCAGATGGGGAAGACTTTGTCGAAGCAATGAGCGAACTACATGAAAAAAATCAAACTAAGGTTGCAGGGCAGCGCACAGAAATACAAACAGCAAGCAGACTCAAAGCGATGAGAGGTGCATTTTAATGTTGGGGATGATTTCCTTGCGCATCTGCGCCGGGAACGGTTTCCTAAGGGCACATATAATAAGCTAAAATATAAGAAAATTGGACCCTGCAAAATCATACGTAAATTTTCAGCCAATGCTTACGAGGTTCAGCTGCCACCTGACATAGGCATATCACCTATTTTCAATGTGGCGGATCTGTTCCCATATAATGCCCAAACAGAGGATGATAGTGTGGTACAGCCAACAGGGTACACCCAATTTGGAGACAGTTCTTGGAAGAAACAATTGCCTTCGGTAAAGTCCCATGAGATTGAAGGGATCCTCAGCACCCAGGTAGCCAAGAAGACACGCAGGAAGGAATATATGTGTTACCTTGTCAAGTGGAGAGACCGTCCAATGGAGGACAGCTCATGGCTCGACGCGGCACAGATACAAAAGGTTGGTTATTCGGTGGAGGAACTCATGGAACGGAGCCATGAATTTCTTTTACCCCGGGAGCTTGATGCAGGAGCATCTGGTTAACAGGATGAAGACGGAAAGAAGGTTGATATGGATTCTGACAAGGACAAAGAACACAACTCACTAGACGGACAGCGTGTCTATCTTTATTTTTATTTATTGTTTTTGTTATTTTACTTTTCTGTTAAAAATTCCAAGAATAATGTAATGAACTCTAGTTAGGAACAGTAGTAATTATTCAGAGTCATTTGTTTCCGAACAGTTATATTACTGTTGTAAATACAAGCAAATAAAAACATGCCAGTTAAGAATAAGTTTCAAATACGAAATAACTATTGTAACTGACAACAAAAAAACTAACAGTAGTTATCCAACTGTTCGAAAAGAGTGATACAAAAGGAGGAAAAATAAGCCCAATAGGGGTTGGCTAGTGAAGAAGATAAGAAAAAGAAATAAATATACTCATTCTTTTAGTGCACATACAATTCCACGGGTGTCCTCAAGTACTGTGAAAAGAAATTCAATGCTTTGTATTCCTTTGTTTTATTTTATGATACAAAAAATAATTGTTAATAGGTTCACTACAGACTCCGAACCAGAACAGAAGCCCAATAATCAAACAAAGAGCCACAACGACCACCACAGGTTGCGCGTCATAGCGCCCATGTGTATATACATTTAACAGGTATGCAAACAAAACCATACAGGTGGTTCCAGAATTATTTTCATATAAAATTCACAGAATAGAACATAGTCATTAAAAGTATGTATCAGTATTTACATTCTTTGTTCAAAGTAACTACAAAACCAACCGAGTTCGTAGACATGGGGAACTAACACAGTTGCAAACAAAAGCCCTCAATAAAGAGTTCGAGCCCATCCCCTGAGGTTATCACAGAACCTCTCACCTAAGGAACCAACAGCAGACAGTGGCACAGAGCCAACGAAAACCAAGCAGACCATACAAGAACCCAAACAAGCACAATTAAAACGACAAGGTGAAGCTACCCGTATACTATTCAGGGTGGCCGGGAGTCCAAGTGTTCGGACCAACGAACAACTCCACCTGCATAAGGGCAAACGTAGAAATGGTTAGTCACCAACCACAGGAAACGAAAACCATAACGGAGAATCGAGAAGAAACTGTTGAGAAATTTAACAAGGGACATTACCTGATAGGCGAACCGCAACTATAAATTCCGTAACCAGACGAACCCCTGCTCACAGAGGAGCTGAGCCATTAGTTTCAAAACAAATAGCAGACATAAAATATAGCAAAGAACGAAAGCTTACCGATTGAGTTGGCAAAGGGACGAGCAGAGCATGCCTCATGACTAGTCGAAGTTGGAAGCCGACAAACCCACATCCACATTAACCTTATAGCTCTCGCAGAGATATAAACCCTTGTGAGATACGAGCAGAGAACAACTAGAATACACAGAGGCGAACATCAAAGCCGGATATACACTACAACGACAGCGAAAGCACATGCAAATGGAACTATAATTCAAATCTTACCAGTGCTTCACCAAACAATCAATAGCATACAGGCCAAGACTTGAAAAAGCAGAGACCACGACCGCAACCAAACACACACCGCACCGTCGACCGGGCAGACATGGTTCATACATTTCATCATAGAAAACACAGGAGTTACAAAGAATCACCAGGAGCTCACAGAGGTAAAGACCAGTGCAACAATGACCACCCAAGGAGCGCAAACAGAGTAAAACCCAAACCGAGGTGGGTTTCCAAGATCCCGAGGAGGGATAGATGTCCACCCAGAAAACCATCAAGGTACCCATGCTGTAACCCAAGGAGATTGAAAATCAAAACAACATTTATTACCAAATCAATTACATTACTATCGAGATCGTAAGTGCGTTACACATCAGCTTTGGAACGGCGAGACCACGTGGGTTGGCCCCATCATATTCCTACAAGAAATTTCCTATGCTCATCTAAACTTACATGAAATTTCTATTTATTCTTGAACAAAATCCATAGTAGCATTTTTAATGAAAGATAGTAATATTATTAATAATCTTCATAATTTTACGTTTACAAATTGCTAGAGTAGACTAGATAACCTTCGTGAGTGCTTCATACCTTTCATTCATATTTTAGTTTTACAAATTGTTAAAGTAGACTGGATATCCTTCATCAATACTTCGTACCTTTCATTTATATTCACGAGGTCATAAATCTTGATTACACGTTCATTATCTCAATTTCTTTCCTACAAATTTCTTCATTTTGGTTTGCTCTAAGCTAGAAAGTATTCAACACACCAAACATTTTATTCTTTTTTGCAATATGTCTTTGGAAATTAAGAATACATATGTGGAATTCAAAAAAAAATCTACAAGAATGCATTCATCTAATCTAATTATAGAAATAATGTATGACTAGAGCTATTTGAATTTTTGTAAGGAATTCTAGAACATATAAGAAATACATTAAAACTATGAAATGTTGGCAAGTAGAGACGCTTATTTCTCACAATGTCAGAGAAAGAAAAACCATTAAAAATACAGTAGACGATTGTACCTTGAAAGAGGATAATGAAGTGTCTTGCTGTGAATTGCCACAGAAGAAAGAAATAAATTTATTGGAAGAAACACCTAACATAAGAAATTAACACATGTATGTTGAATAAAAACAAATGGAAGTGAAGACTAGGAGGTTGCATGGCCCTAACTAATAACCAACAAGTTAAATTTCCAATACTCACACATCTTTGCCTTCGTCTTCACTTGCATAATTGGCTTAGGGGTTGTTTCTCCATGCCCCACTTCATCCTTGCACAACTCAGCTTCGTAGTTGGTTACATAGGCACCTTATTCGGATCCAAGAGCACTCATGGCTAATTAATAGTTGATGTTTTACCATTACATAGTTAATACTACAAAGTATGATGAATATCTTACATTGTTAAGTGAATCATCCTTTCATTCTCCCTCATTTTTTTTCTTTTAATTAAAGAGCTAAAATTAAAAAAAATATATCATTAAACAAATTAAATAGTTAATACATTGGAATTTTTATGTCAAAATATAGAGACATTTGGTGTCTTTAAAATAGTTACATAGGTAGTATAAACATAGCTAATATTACATAGTTAATATTGCCGGTAGTTATTATTATTATTTATGTTTAGTGTAAACACATGTAATTTCTCATCACATTTTCTCATATTAGAAACTGCACAAATGACACTTAGGAAGTGTGGTTGACAATTAGGAGTCCAACTACTTATTCCTATCGACATACCTCCACACAGGCACTCGGTCCAGTCATGTGACTAACCGTGAATCGGTGCGCTTTCGACTCATACATTTAAAATTCGTGAAACAAAAAGCCAAGGTGTCATGCCCCCAATTCTTTTTTTGTTAAATTGGCCGGGTGCGGCACTGCCTAAGTAATTAACATCTTTCATTCTTAGCTTACTTTACAAACTACGCCTTCAACATTCATTATAAACATGAATAACATATTAATGTGCGGAAACCATTAATACAACATGATAGAATAGCAGCATAAACACATTCATATGCAAGAGAGAATTCTTTTATTATATATGAAGAGTTTTTGTACAATGACTGGGAACTTGGCTCCACCGGAGTTTACAACCAAGTCGGGCGCCCACCTGTGCAAGAGCGCACAGTGGTCTCACTGCGACTTCACCCAAAACACAACACAACACGAGTCTTTGCCGAACGAGCGGGCGTGCCTGTGCACGACCCACGCCCAACACAACCCAAACTCACATACAATACTCCGGTGAGCGGGTGCCCTAGCACGCCCTCCACCACGCCCCAACCGAACTCCAAATCTGCACAAGTCTTTGTGTATCCTGCCCGACATGCAGGTGCATTAGAACTATGCCACGCTGCGACTATACCCTTATCTCTACGCCTCTCCTTGTTGTTCGACCGAGTCAAGTTCGATGGTGAAAATTTCAAGCCTCATCGCTTATTTATACGCCTCCTTGCATGGAGGTCATGCCCTTGGCCGACCCTTCCACATATCTCCAACTGCCGCGTCCTAAAACGATATGTAACGCCATCATATGGTCGGATCACCCTCCGTTTGCTACGCTCCTCGGTCGATTTCATGAACGAGATCCCCTCGACTTGCCCGTATAAACATGAACGCTAACATCACCTATACAATATGTATTTCATCCTTGGTCATTCACGTTGAGTTTCCATGACTTAGTTGCATTGTAGAGTGAGTGGAGCGTGCGCTCGGTCACTCGATGACCACAGGGTGTTACATCCTCCCCCACTCGAAATCATTTTCGCCCTCGACAATCTCGACTACCTTAGTATCTTCCATTAATACTTCGCAATCTTCTTCTTCCATCTCCAAAGTGAGTCCTCTGATTCCCAGCTTTCTTCCTTTGGTGCATTCTTCCATCAGACAAGATACTCCCGTTTCATGTGGCAACCAATCCCTGTAGTTCTGTAGCTCAAAATCTTATCCAACTCCAGTCCTGGCTTGTCCACAATCCCAACTGGTCCTCTTGTCGGTTCAACTCTCTCTGGATGATCAGCATCAAGTTTGCATCTCTTCAACTAACTTATGTGAAAAACTGGATGCTTCATGTGCATATGGTGTGGAAGCTCCAGCTCATAGCCAACTTCCCCCACTCTCTTCTTCACTCGAAATGGTCCCTCATACTTCCGTGTCAGTTTGCTCGCAGTCCCCTTGGCTGGCTGAAACTGTTCCCCGATAATCCTAAGAAACACCATATCTCCCACACTGAAGTGCACATCCCGTCTTCCTCTATCTGCACATTTCTTCATTCTCCTTGCAGCTTCATGCAAGCGCAACCATGCCAACTCCAAGGTTTCATCCCATGCCTTCATGAACTTCTTCACATGAGGACTCCTCAAAAAACCTCCTATAACTACGGTATGCACTGAAACCGGCATTTGTCCATTTACCACCTCAAATGGACTATACCCCGTTGCAAAAATATTTTGAATATTGTAGCTGAACTGAGAAATATCCAAGAGTTCAGGCCAATTCTTCTAATCAGTTGTCACATAATGTCTCAAGTAATCCTCCAGCAATGCATTGATCCTCTCGGTTTGTCCATTTGTCTGTGGATGGTAACTCGAACTCATCAACAACTCTGTCCCGACTAAATTGAACAATGTGGTCCAAAACTTGCATGTAAAACGTGGATCTCTATCTGACACGATGCTTAATGGCATCCCCCAATACTTCACTATATTCTTTAAGAACAACTCCGCAGTCCGCTCGGCTCCACAAGGCATCTTTGTAGGAATAAAGACAATGTACTTAGAAAAACGATCAACCACGACCATAATCCCATTATACCCCTGAACTTGTGACAACTGAGTGATGAAGGTCATCGAGACACTCATCCATGGCCTCTCAGGGATCGGTAAAGGTTGCAACAGTCCTCCTTGTCTCTGAGTATCTGATTTGTCCTACTGACAAATGATCCACGTATGTACATACTCCTCCACATCCTCTCGCATCTTCTCCCAAAAGAATCCTCTCTCCAACAATGCCAAAGAACGACGATGCCCTGGGTGGCCAGCCCACGGTGAGTCGTGGCACTCCTTCAAAAGGTGCCTCCTGAGTCTAGATGACTTTGGAACATAGAGTTAGTTTCCAAAGAACAAGAACCCGTCCGGTAGAAAGAACTTTCGTGTCTTCCCCTCCTTTATCTACTTCACTATATTCTGCACCAAAGTATCGGTTTCAACACTTTCCTTGAGCATATTTTGCATCTCTTCTGACATCTGAATTCGAATCCTACTCCTGGCTACCCAGTCTTCACCTTCCTGCTAAGGGCATCTGCTACTGCATTGTGTCTTCCCAGTCTATACTCAATAGTGATGTCGAACTCTGCCAAGAAGTCCTGCCAATGAGCTTGCTTCACAAAAAGCTTCAGTTGTGATGCAAAATAACTTGTTGCAATGTTGTGAGTCTTGACAACAAATGGCTTCCCAATCAGGTAATTCCTCCACACATGAAGAACGGTGAATGATTGCAGTCATCCCCTTCTCATGAACCGGATACCTTTGTTCTCTATCCTGCAACTTCCAACTCTCATACACCACTGGATGCCCACCTTGCATAAGAACCCCTCCTATGGAAAAATCTGAAGCAGCAGTGTGTACCTCAAACAGTCTCTCGAAGTCAGGCAACTTCAGTATCGGTGTTGTAACCATCCTCTTCTTCAAGTCATCAAATGCCTTCTGACATTTATCCATCCAATGCCACCTCTTGTCTTTCTTCAATAGGTTTGTCAGTGCCGATGTTACCTTGAAGTACCTCTATACAAACTTTTGTTGGTAGTTGGTCATGCCCAAGAATACCCTCATCTCATGGACATTCTTCGGTTCAGCCCAGTCCTCGATCGCCTTCACTCTTCTCGACTCCATCCGTATGTACCCTTGACTAACAATATGCCCAAGGAACAGAATCTCGGTCTGAGCGAACACAAACTTAGACTTCTTCAAGAACAATTGATTTGCTCTCAGTGCCTCGAACACCATTGCCAAGTGCTTCTTATGATCCTCCATGTTGTCACTGTACACCACTATATCATCCAAGTACACTACTATGAACGAATCCAAATATGGTCGTAGGAAATCATTCATCAAAGTGCAAAACGTAGCAGGAGCATTGCACAACCGAATGACATAACAAGGAACTCAAAGCTACCATACCTTGTTACTATCGCGGTCTTCTTCTCATTCCTTCAACTATCCACACCTAATAATACCCATGCCTCAAGTCTAGCTTGGAAAACACTCGGGCTTTCGCAAGCTTGTCAAAGCAATCAATAGCCAATGGCAAAGGATACCTGTTCCTTACCGTCTGCTTGTTCAATGCATGGTAATCATAGCACATCCGTAGCTCATTCAAATCCTTCTTTTGCTGGAACAATACCAGAGCTCCATAAGGGGACCTTGAAGGTCTGATGAAACCTGCATCCGCTAACTCCTTTAGCTGTCGTTTCAATTCCTCCAAGTTAGGTCCTGACAAACGATAAGGTGCTTTAGCCGAGGGTTGATTTCCTGGCTCAAGCTTAATGCTATGGTCCACTGCATGCCTTGGTGGAAGTTTCTTCGGTAGCTCATCAGGCATCAAATCCACATACTTGGTCAACATCTCAGAAATTTCGACTAGAACAGGCGTCCTCACTCCACCACCTTCGACTCCCTTGAACATCACCGCATATGTCTCTATATCTAATTCCTTCATAGCCTTCTCCAAACTTAGTGCACGAACATGTTGCACCTTGACTTCCCTCCTTTGCCTATGAGTGGGCAAAGTCCAAGTTTGCGTCTATCCAACCAATACCACCTCATCACAGAAGGGGAAAATAATAGCCCTATTGCCCTTCAAGAAATCCTGTCCGAGTATCATATCAAAGTCGTTCATCTCCATCACTGTGAAGTCCAACTAACCCTTCTAGTCTTTTATTTTCACAGGCACTTCGTGTGCCAAACCCACCACTTTAGCTCTAGAGTTCACTGCCTTGACTTCCACATTCGATGGGAAGATCATCAATCCAACCTCTTTTGCCAACCGTGTCGTCATGAAGTTATGAGTGGCCCCCGTGTCCACCAGAGCTTGAATGGTCTTGCCATGAACCATCAAGTCCACGAACCCAGACTATTCATCCATGATTTCTCCATAACTTTTCCTTGCATACATGTATGTTCTCTGCGTTCATCATCAAGCAACGACTTCACTCCCTGTGAACTTGCTCTGATACCACCTGTCACACCCCCAATTCTTTTTTTGTTAAATTGGTCGGGTGTGGCACCACCTAAGTAATTAACATCTTTCATTGTTAGCTTACTTTATGAACTACACCTCAACATTCATTATAAACATGAATAACATATTAATGTGCGGAAACCATTAATACAACATGATAGAACAACAACATAAACACATTCATATGCAAGAGAGAATTATTTTATTATATATGAAGAGTTTTTGTACAATGACCGGGAACTTGGCTCCACCGGCGTTTACAACCAAGTCGGGCACCCACCCGTGCAAGAGCGCATGGTGGTCTCACCGCGACTTCACCCAAAACACAACACAACACGAGTTTCTTTGTTGAATGAGTGGGCACACCTATGCACGACCCACGCCCAACATAACCCAAACTCACAAACAATACTCTGACGAGTGGGTGCCCTAGCACGCCCTCCACCCGCGCCCCAAACGAACTTTAAATCTGCACAAGTCTTTGTGTATCCTGCCTGGTGTGCGGGTGCATTAGAACTGTGCCACGTTGTAGCTATACCCTTATCTCTGCGCCTCTCCTTGTTGTTCGACCGAGTCAAGTTCGATGGTGAAAATGTCAAGCCTCATCGCTTGTTTATACACCTCCTTGCGTGGAGATCGTGCCCTTGGTCGACCCTTCCACATATCTCCAACCGTCGTGTCTTCAAACAATATGCAATGCCATCATATGGTCGGCTCACCCTCCGTTTGCTACGCTCCTCGGTCGGCTTCATGAACGAGCTCCCCTCGACTCGCCCCTATAAACATGAACGCCAACATCGCCTATACAATATGTATTTCGTCCTTGGTCGTTCACGCTAGTTTCCATGACTTAGTCGCATTATGGAGTGAGTAGAGCACGCGCCCGGTTGGTCGATGACCGCAGGGCATTACACAAGGAGTCTAGGCAGGAATTTATGCATAAAAGAAATGTTGTCATATTCTCACATGATTTAGTTTAGGGAAATTGTAAGCATGGCACTAATTTATTACAGTGATTTAATTTAGGAAAATGGTAAGCATAGTACCACGTGGTAATTTGTTTTTTAATATAAATTTAAATTATTTTAATTTTTATAAATATTTCGATATTTCGGGTATATATAATATATATATATATATATATATATATATGAATTATATTATTTATTTTTATAATTAAAAATATAATATTAAAACAAAATTAATAGAAAGCATATAAAATATTGGAAAATGAATATTATTTAGCTAGCATTAGATCTCACTTTAATTAAAATTAAAGTTATATTCATTTTCATTTTTTCATCCTATGAATAATAATAACAAGTTAACAATTGCTTCAAAAGGTGTAAAGTTATATAGAAGGAATAAAAAAAAATTGGGGAGATGAAAAAGTTATATAGAAAGAATAAAAAATTTGAGAAGATCATCTCCCCAAGAGTATAGCCAAAAATAAGTTCATAATTAAATTTTGGAATTCTAAATCAGATACATACTTTAAAAAAAAACGTTTTAATAACACAAAAAATCATAATTTTTTTTTTATAAATACAAATAACTAAATTATATTCAACATAACAAGGACAAACAAATATAGACTTTTATTAAAACTTTACATGCACACAAAATTTGCAATATAAAAAACTCTAAATCTTAAATACAATTTAATTTTAAATATAGAAGTTCAAAATAATAATCAAGATTTTCACAATTATTTTAGACGTTAACATTTCACCCTGCTTTGAGAAACAATATTTAGGACTTACCAACGATATATTTATTATTATAATTCATGTTTTCTTTGTGAAAGATGAGTGATGAACTATTATTGCGGCTTTTGTCTTATTTTGTGTGCTTGTCTTTGCTATTAATGAGATAAAATATATCCTACAATCTTATTCCAATTGTTGGAAAATTTATTCTCATTTGTGTTATTAATTCCTCTAAAGTTTCGTTGGTTGTAGTTGAGCAATTGTTGCATGCAATAGTTAAATACTTTTTTGTTCAAACCACATTTGATTATTTAGAACTAAGAAGTGGAGATAATAAGTATAAGAGTTTATTCACTTGTATACATTGCAATAATATGGCATATGCATTCATACATATCTAAAGAAATGGGGAAAGAGTTGCAGGCTCAGATGGATGAACTACTTAAGTCTTGAGCTTGATAAGATGAGATTGGGATCATTTGATATGTCAATGGATTGATTTACATTGTTTAATTTGCTTGAAAAGGCAATGCTCTAGCTTATTACAGTGTCTACATTGCTTAAGAAAGTAATGCTCTAGCTTATAACTTTATATCTATTTTTAATTTTGTATTAGAATTCTTATTTTGTAAACTGAGTGGTATTGGAATAATATTACTATGAAAATATAATATTATTAAGATGTAAAGTAATTATAATAATTATATAATAATAATAATAATAATTATATATTTTATAATTACCAATAATAATATTATATATTAAATAATAATAATATTTCATAATGATAATTTTACTTTAATCACGACTATATTATGTTGAAGAGTAATATAACAACAGTAGCAAATTAAAAACATCAATGTACCATTCAATTTGTTACCACAACCATAATCAATTAAATAACAAATCAAACCCAATACATATAATAAAAAGCAAGTAGAATATTAAGAGGGAAACCCAGTATTAAAAATACACAATACTCAGAAGAGATATTTCAAAATTCAATTCTTTAACTACGCCTAATCGACCAGAAGAGCAAATTAAGTAGTTGATGATCGAAGTCAGGGAAAGCATCTATGATTGTCTAAATTCTAAGTGAGACTATAATTGATAATTGATTTATGCTATTTGTTCGTTATTAATTGATGTATATTATTGGATAATCAACCAATTTATGAAAATGTAAACAAGCTCAGTAAATTATCAGCAGGAAATCCCTGATAATTAATTTATGTTATTTGTTAATTGATATTATACTATTTGATCATCAGCACATTGATAACAAGTTCAGGAAGGATGAGTAGATGAATTTAAATATGCAAAAAATTTCAATATACATAATAATAACTTTATTCTCCACCACAAAATTAAAGTTTTTAATTAAAAAAAACTATTCTACTTCCAAACTAATACATCAAATTTGTGAAAGATTCCCTTCGTTGAAAGGTGAAATGATTTTGATATCAATGAAAACTGCACAGCACTACTCTCGATTCAATCCACAATATCAACATCAATACCAATCACTCAATATCAACATCTATAGTTTACCAACTTAATAATTTGCTTTTCATTTTGTCCATAGAATAATACTTCATTAGAGAATGACAAGATAAAAAGACACAGAATTAATATTTTCAGTTTCTCAATTATAATTTAATGTATAGTCTACTAGCTAAATAATTTGTACAATGTCTTTTTATTTTGTCTATTTCATAATAATAAACTAATATTCAATGCACAAGATGAAGCATAGTGTTTAATATTATTTTCATGGTATTTAATATTATTTTCAGTTTCTTAATTATTAATTTCATGTATACTTTACTAACTTAATAATTTGCTTTTTATTTCGTTCATGGAATAATATTTTATTAGAGGATGACAAGATGAAAAGACACCAAATCAACATTTTCAGTTTCTTAATCATTAATTTAATGTATAGTCTACCAACTCAATGATTTGTACAATGTCTTTTCATTTTGTCTATTTGATAATAATAAAGTAATATTCAATAAATAAGTTAAAGCTTAGTGGATAGTGCTTAATATTTATTATATGGGTAAAGGATATACAATGGATATGATAATACAGTGGTCAAGAGTATTCTCTTGAAATTTTATTTTATGAAAATACATGGTAGAATGATATGAATAAAAAAGGATAAATACTATAAAAATTATAGTAGTATAAATGTTTTTTCAATTGGATTTTTTTAATTAAGATTATGATAATACAATTATATAGAAAATTATTATTATACTAATTATTTAAATGAGGATAAAATAAAAGGAGATGAACAGTATGAGATTATAGTAGTTCAAATGTTTTTTCAATTGATTTATTTTATTAATTAAGATTATGATAGTATAATTGTATAGCAAATATTATAAGATTAGGTGGCCTAAACTAATAATTTCATAATAAGTCTACCATTATTTTTTTTTTATCCGTGATTATTAGGTGGAAGATAAAGATTTAACATTTATGGAATATGTTGAAATATTCAAAGTAGTATGTATGGATCAAGGGTTAAGATTGATCTCCAAGTTAGTTATACTCTTTTAAATAATTTATTTCAAATTAACTAATTAAAGAAAATGCCATATCAGCACAAATAATATTAGACATGCGGTATTGATAAGCCATGACACTAGACCATGGTATTGTACAAAGAGCTATTTACAGGTTAAGAATTTCCATGGTAAAGTTATCCTAAATCTCCATGGTTAAGAATATTTTTGCATGTTTTTTAAAATGTATATATGTTTAACGAATATATTTATTCTTTTTTTTTATAACTAATAACAATAATAATAATTTAAAATAAAAATGTAATTATTAGGCTATTGTAAAAAGAGTTATTTATAGGTTAAGAATTTCCATGGTAAAGTTATCCTAAATCTCCATGGTTAAGAATATTTTTACATGTTTTTTAAAATGTATATATGTTTAACTAATATATTTTTTCTTTTTTATAACTAATAATAATAATAATAATAATTTAAAATAAAAATGTAATTATTAGATAGATGGTAACGCTATAATATTCATAATAGTACTCACAAATCAAAGGTTAAGATTTCTCTTCAAGTTAGTTATTCTCTTCTAATTAACTTATCTTAAATTAAGTAATTACATAATATATTATATTAACAAATGTCATATTGGCCATGTGGTATTGATGAAACATAATATTGGCCCATTGTCTTGTAACAAGAGCTATTTGCAAGTTAAAATTTTCAATAGTAAAAAAAATATTGCTACATATTTTTAAAAATGTATACATGTTTAACTTATATATTAATTCTTTTATAATTATTAATAATGATGTGATGATTAACATCCACTAAGACCAATATGGTCTATTGCACCTTAAAAAGTAAGAGATTAATTTAGTATCTTTAATATTTTCTTTTTATGATAAAAAAAAAATTAAAGTAGAGAAACATTCCTAAATCACTATATTTTTGTTGACTTTAAAAATTTCATAGTAAAGTGGGAGTGAATCTCCATGGTTAAAAGTATTGTTACATCTTTTTTTAAGTGTGTACATGTTTAACTTATATGTTAATTCCTTTTATAATTATTACTAATGATGTGACGATTAACATCAACTAAGACAAATATGGTTTGTTGGACCTTAAGAAGTAAGAGATTCACTCAAAATCTTTAATATTTTCTTTATATGATAAAAATGAAGGTACAAAACCATTCCTAAATCACTATAGTTTTGTTGACCTAACAAGCAAGGAAGGTTGGTAGAGTAGAAATGGTTTTGGAAATGAGAACAATTTAAGAGTTTGACATTCCAAGAGAAAGTAGCTTTTTCATTTTCAACCTTCTTATTATGGAAAAGGTGATAGACTCTTTCATCCTAAGGTGTTTTGGAAATCTACCAACTTCTGGCTTCACTTCCAAGCTCATGAGAATTAGTTTTTATCTTTGCAATGTTCATTTTCTTCTTTGTAATGATAACCAAAAATAGATCATTTTAATTAGCAAGGTTGACATTGATCACCTCTTTATAATACTTTAACTTCCTTTTTTCCTTCTAACTTTTTAATAATTTAATAATTTTTTATTATCATTACCAATAATTAATAATAATTAAATTATAATTTTGAAATTTCTATTTAATCTTAAAATAAAAATACCTTTGGTTAAAACATAAGTTAATTTATTAAAAAGAAAGTACACAATCTCAAAACAGAGAAACATCATAAAACACTTTTTATCCTCTTTATAAATTATTTTTAATAATACCATATAATTTAAAATGATATGTTTGTTTAAATAATTGTGATGAATCAATTTATGGCAATTTACACTCCCAATTAATCGCTACCTTTTCGCAAGTAAACCGCAGACCCTCTATCATATACGTTTTAACCAATAAATACTTGTGCGGAATATTTTGTTGAATCTCATACCAAATTTCGTACGCCAATTATTTGTTTCCTCATCCCAACTGATATACAAAGTGAAAGCTACATAGCCTTGTCAAAGTATGAATTAAGTATTAACCAGTGTTCCAGAGTAGGTAGTCTCGTTGTTTATTTTAATTTAATTTTTACTAGTGGGTAAAGTGAAATATTTGATTTGGAAAAATAATTAAGTATTAACAAGTCTTATATAGTAACTAGTTTTGTTGTTATGTTTAATTTAGGTTTTATTAATTGGTAAATTGAGGTATTATTTTAAGTGTAATTATGCAATTTTTTTTAGATATGAGTAATTTTGTTACTAATTTTATTTGTTGAAATATAAATTTTTTTATCATAAAGCAATTATGACTTAAAACTATTTTTGATTGGTTATTCATTAATTTTCTTCAGATGTAAGAAAACATGTGAATAATCCAAAACTTGAAAGCATTTGACATGAGTGAAAGTTCACCACCTTAAAAACTACCAACAAAATATTTTAGATGGTCAAGTTTTGTCAAGATACACATAATGTTGTAGTTGCATGTTACGATTCTAAACATTAAGAGAAGATAGATGAATAACATTTAATATTATAAGTTTATTTTTATTTAAAAAAAAATGAACAATTAAATAAATATTCAAATAAAGATGAAGCATATAATTAAACTCAAGCTATTAATTATATGATTGAAATGGTCCAATTTTTTTTTATTAATTTGATTTCTAAAATTTGATTAGAATTTTAGATTTATGAAAATTCCTATTTTTGTATAATTAATTTACGATAATAATCAAAATAGTTATTATAATATTGTATCATTGATTCGTGAAAATAATTTAAAAAAATTATAATATTGCATCACTTAAGACATTTCGTAATTTTATTATGTTTTCTCATGCAACATAATTATTGCAAAGCTTATTATAGAGTATTGGCAATTAGAAAGTTCAAAAAAAAAAAAAAAAAAAAAAAAAAAAAAATTAGTTTTAACATTATAGAAATTACAAAAAATATTTTATATAACAATATGTTGTAATTAGAAAATTTAATTTTGACACCCTAAAACTAGAAAACTATTTAATTAAACTAAATTAAATATGATATAGATGAAAATTGTATTGATATAATAATAATAATAATAATTATTATTATTATTATTGAAAAATTAAAAAATGTTATATATATATATATATATATATATATATATATTATATATATTTCGTTCTAGTTGTGATTAGGGTAGATCCATTTTAACACCGAATCTATCAAGCCCTAAGAGGGATCAAATCTCTAGAGGTGCAAACCTATTTTTTGAATGCAAAACTTGAGGAAAGGTTTTCACCTCGAGATATTTGATCCCTCTCTACGCTTGATAGGTTTGGTGTTAAAATAGATCTTGTGCGGTCATACAAAATTTGTTGAACATCTAATAATTTTGATCATTTTAAATATGTTAAATATGTCTCAGATTAATTTGGTCAATTTAATTTAAAATTTTCTTAGTTACCTCATTTTGTTGAGATGAGAGACACTGTTGATGAAATACAAATTTTGAATGCAAAGTGTCAATGTCACAATTTTGATAGATAGAAAATGTGAATACTAAGAATATAGTCAATTACAAACAATCTTCATTGCAATCAATCTGAAGCTATTTTATTCTACTCTTCCTATTGTCACCTCTATTAGTTTTTCCACTTTCTCATATCAATCATATGAAAAGAGTAGTTGGGATCATACATCATTCAAATATTTAACTCGAGCTACGTAGTAAACAATGTACCTTGTATCTATTGCTCTCCAATATTAATATTAGTTTTCTTGAAATTCAATCATTGTGACTTATGGAGTGTTAAACCCCCAAAAAAATTCAATGGTAGTTATTTTCTATTACTTCATTTGAATGCAAAGTAATTAACAATGTTTAATGATGGAAAATGGGAATAATAAGAATGTACCCAATTATAAATAGTTTATTGTTTCAAGAAACAAACATTTGGGGTAAGAAAACATTTTATTTAGGATGAAAATTCAAGTATTGCATTTATGGTTGAATAATTTTTATGTGCTTACACTGACAGAGAGTGTGTATGTTTTTGGGGTGAGAATGAGAGACAAGGGGAGATAGAGGTATAGATGGGAAGGGGCGAGAGAGGGAAGAAGAGAGAGGCAAAGACATGAAGAGAAGAAGAGATATAGATATGGAAAGAGAAATGTTAGATAGAGAGAGAAGGGGAAGAGAGAGTGAGGGGAAAGGGAGGTAGGAAAAGAGAGATAGATAGATATGGAGAGAGAGTGTGTATGTTTAGGGGTTGAGATAGAGAGATAAATAATGAGAGACAATGGGAGACAGAGATATAGATGGAGGAGGTAGAGATGTGCTTACACTAAAACCAATGCACACTATTAATCTAATTATTTTGAAATGAATGTACATCATACATCTTGTTGCATCAAATCAAAAATCAACATCTACAATAAAATCAATGCATCTAGTGCAAACAATCGAATAGGATTAGAAATCAATATCTATATTGAAATAAATGCATCTAGTGCAAGTAATCAAATAGGTTTAGAAATCAATATCTACACTAAAACCAATGCATCTAATGCAAGCAATGAAAAATGAAATAGAAATCATCTAAGATGAAATCAACGAATCTAGTGTAAGCTATTAAATATGATTAGAAATTGACATCTAAACTAAAATCAATGCATCTAGTGCAAGCGATCAAATAGGATTAGAAATTAATATCTAGACTAAAACCAATGCATCCTATGCAAGCAATCAAATAGGAATAGAAATCAACGTCGACACTGAAATCAATGCAGTGTAAGGTATTATATAGAATTATAAATTGACATCTACACTAAAATCAATGCATATAGTGCATCTAACAAAATAGGATTAGAAATCAACATCCACATTGAAAATCTAAAATAATCATGACTTTCTAGATCTAACCTTTATGTCTGTATTTATCTCTGTGAGACTCTTTCTTCTTCCCTCTCTCTCCACCTTCCATTCTGTGTCTATCTCCCTCCCCCTCTCCTTCTCTCTCTTCCCCATCTCACTCTATCTGACTCTCCCTAACTTTCTCTATATTTCTTTTCTTTCCTCTCCCCCCGTGTTATCTATATTTATACCTCCCTCCATCTCTCCTTATTTGTATATCTATCTCAACCCCCTAAACATATTGCACACACTCTCTCTCTCCCCATATATGTTTATCTATATATCTATCTCTCCCTCTTCCTTTCCCTCTCTATCTCTTCCCCTTATCTCTCTCTTTGTATCGCTCTAACCCCTCCATCTATATCTCTATCTCCCATCTATCCCTCTTCCTTCCTCCCTTTCATTGCCTCTCTCTTCTACCCCTTGCCTCGCCCCATCTATATCTCTATATCCCCTTGTCTCTCCTTCTCAACCCCCAAAACATACACACACTCTCTCCATATCTATCTATCTCTCTATCCCTCCCTCTTCCTCTCCCTCTCTCTCCTCTCCCTCTCTCTCGTCGCCTTATCTCTCTCTCTCTCTCTCTCTCTCTCTCTCTCTCTCTCTCTCTCTCTCTCTCTCACTGACTCTCCATCTCTCCCTTGTCACTCCCCCGCTCACTGTGTCTCTCTCCCACATACTATCCCCCATTCCCTCTCAGTCTCTTTCTTAAATATGATTCCATTGTATTGTATTTAAGTATCTAAATTAATAAAAAACATAATTGGCTGTAAAATATTAAACCTATATTTTGGATCAATCATGTTAAAGAAAATACAATAATAAAAAAAATTAAAAGAATCATGCACTATCTTCCCTCTATCATTGTTAATCACTTTGCTTTGTCATCTCTTGGATCCTTGGTTAAGATGCAACTATCCTAGTTCTTTATAATATTATTTATATTATATAAATTTAGCATATGTATATATAAAAGTATTCTCATTTTTTAATTTATTAAAACCTCCATTTAATCTCTATGAAAATATTGTTAGTAGTAGTGAGGATGGAGGGTTTAGATATACCTCAAAAGTAAACTTCTTTGCTCTTAGATTTAATTAAAAAATGTTATAAAATGAAATTGAAATAAAATATTTGTAAAATATTTTTATTTTGAAATAAGTTATTGTTTTCGGGCATGGGGTATTGATAAACCATGGGATTGGCCCATGGTATTGAAAAAAAACCTACTTAGAAGTTGATAATCCCCATGGTAAATATTCATGATTAAAAATCTTGTCATATTGTAAATATTAAGTTTTTATATGCTTATTAATTAAATGTATAGATGGAACACATCTATATTAATTGTTACAAATACATTGATTACATAAAATATAATATTACAATATTATATGTTACCCAATATTTATGTCGTAAGGCGTTCCCCTCTGAAATCAACTCCCCTCCTTGCCTATGTGTCATCTTTGTGTGCCATACGATTAGATGTTAGATGATTGCACAAATTTCAACCATTAGATCAAAATAGTTACAAATTAGTTACAAGTTAGTTGTGGGGTGGTATGCATTGGTGATGAAAATGGGAATTTGGGGGTTGCCCAAAATCCCAATTTCTTTAAAAAAACAAGATCGTGGAGCCTGTTTCCTTCGTGATTTCTTCGCTAGTAGAGCATTCATCTCTCCATCATCATCAGAATCTTCCTCTGTGCTGCATGCTGTCTTTAACAAACATTTACATATAACAGATACATGATATTTGGATCAACAAACTTGAACACAAGATTTAACTTAATTATACCATACACACAGGCGTAGGCGTACACAATACTAGAACATGTTTCATATATATATACTGAACAAATTGCATTCCAGGCTAAGGCATTTCAGCCTTAAAGCCCAGCTCACAATCGACTACATCTTGCTCACTCACAATTTTACTCACAAATAAGATATATCTCACACCCTATCACATTACATTTATATAAGATGCATTAGGAAGAATTGATAAGATT